>JAQBSW010006869.1:0-45213 GCA_029291075.1 Eudiplozoon nipponicum
TTGTGCGTTCAGTTACATTATTACTATGTGCATAATAGAATAGTCAAACGTATGAGGTATGGAATTTAAAATTGCATAAAATGCGCATGTCCCGCGCCGTTGAGGATGAGTTTCACCAATTTGTGTGAGTAATCGCGGGTTTGATTCATTTCCGTATCACTTTGAATACTTATTTGATGTCGTCCGCAACAGGGACAAAACCATAGTTCAGTAAACCGAGACGGTATTTGATGAATTTTTCTATATTTTTGAATTTATTATATATATATATATATATATATATAGTATGTACATATATGTGCATAAACATTGTTTGCGCTCGTTGGAGCCCACTGCCTAGTGGCATTTGGCCTTTTTTCATGTTTCTGTGTATGTATGTGTTCGCTTAGGGCGAGGTTAACCTTTTTTAGGGAATCTTGTCCAAAGTAAAATATTTGTCACAAAGATATTTTAACTAGTTTTTTTAGCAAATGTCGACGAATTGAACAATTAGGAATTTCTTCTCGTTTAGAAAATGTTACAGCAAACCTACGTAGCGAAAAAATTGAATGAACCTGTTTGTACATGTCCAATAACTAGTCACAAATACTCGTGGCCATCATAATACATGACAGAGAAAATCGCCCCTCTATCTAACATAGAATTTTTTTAAATAGAAAATGTGTCACGTGTTCGTCAAAATAAAATACATTTATTTTTCTATTTTATATTAAGAGGGTTCTAGCAAATTTATTCATAAATAATACCTCTTGCCTTCCACTTGACTTAATCCGTTTTTATTTGAGCTAAGTGTGAAACATGCAAACAACAATTATGCTTCAATTTTGTATTCCTATTATGAGTCTAGTACTCATTCATCTGATAAGTATCTAACGTGGGTAGTTAGTCAAGCGATTATGCAAAATAATTCTGAGTGAGTAGATCCGCTAACTCACGATCTAGGAAATTAGCACGCCTACTACAATTATATATTTAAAATCACGTGTTCTTTAAATCAAGTTTCCGGGCGTAAAGTGAACATCAATCTAATCGTCGAACAACAGAGAAAAATTACCGCCAGCCGCAACGCACTGATGCACTTCCGACCTTCCATGTTCATCATCAGAGTAAAACAACAAACTGAATAGATGGATCAAACCGCAAATTGAAAAATATATGGAAGCAAAATGGAATATGCGGTTCTATAATTCTAGTAGTCTCGCATACACTCATACTTGACTTAAAATGTCGACTGCACAATTTGTATGCAGTCAAAAAATTTCCTTTCTGCAGCTTTCGCCACTTATATATAGTTAATGCAGTTGAAGAATACTTGATTGCTTGAGTGGTGGTAACAGTGCTTTAAATCAAGTTTGCGAGCTTGAAGTAAGTACCAATCCCATTTTATTTAACCAGTCGTCGAACAACATAGCAAAACTACCGCCAGTCGCATACACTGACGCGTTCCGATATTCCATGATCATCATCAGAGTATGACGGCAAACTGACTAGCGAGAATCAAACCGCAATGCATATATATGAAAAGCAAAATTTAATATGCGGCTCTCACCTCTAGTAGTCTCGCATACACTGTACTTTGACTGGATATGTCGACTGCACAATTTCTACGCAGTCACAAAAATTTGTTTGGTTTTCGATTGAGTATTTCGTTTTTTGCTACTTGCATTAAAATAGCTTTCCCATTTCTTAATTTGTAATTTAGTTCCCAAATTTGCACTGTATTATTGCATAGATTCCTGAGGATTTTAATGTCATTTAACGAAATGTAAAAGTCCATCTATCTACTAGAAATTGGTTTCTTCTTCATCCTGAAGATATTCAATGGTAGATAAAACTTATACATATATAGGCAATACAATTTAAACAATAATTGATTGCGCGGGTGGTGGTAACAATTCTTTAAATCAAGTTTGCGAGCTTGAAGTAAACACCAACTCCATTGTATTTAACCAGTCTACGAACAACATAACAAAACAACCGCCAGCTGCAACGCACTGACGCGTTTCGACCTTCCATGATAATCATCAGAGTACGACGGCAAACCGACTATCGAGGATCAAACCGCATTGAATATATATATGATGATGATCATGGAAGGTCGAAACGCGTCAGTGCGTTGCAGTTGGCGGTAGTTTTGTTATGTTGTTCGACGACTGGTTAAATACAATGGGATTGGTGTTTACTTCAAGCTCGCAAATTTGATTTAAAGAATTGATACAGATGTAATTTGAACCCTCGACTATTTGGTTTAGAGTCACAAATCTTATTGCTAAGCGCCAAAACGCCTGTGTATTGCATATAAACTAATCCTGTTATAAAATGTAATGCAATATCACTTATAAAACATCCATAGTATCAACAAAATAATGATATGTCAAAGCTGGGCGGTTGGACTTTTGTTGAAAGTGAAATAACTGAGTGCTCATGTGAAAAACAGGAGATGAGTTTTTCGACGACGAGTCTAATTTGCTTTCCAAACTTGCATTGAATATACAAAATTAAAATCGACTGGAAGATATATATATATATATATATATATATATATATATATATATATATATATCAGATAAGGCGCACCTAGTCACAAGTTAATAATAGTTTAAAACTGTTTTTGCGGAGAAATATTGTATATGCAAGTATTTATTAGGTGTTACGAAAATAGTAACAAATTCGTTCAGTTGTGACCAGAAGGGTAAACCAAAGGCAGCATGAACGGAAAGTATAATCTCATGCACATTTGTTTCGTGCTTACTGGCGACTCATCAGTAGGAGCCAGTATTACGCCCTTTAACCACTATATATTTGGTAGGTTTACACATTCTTCTAGGAGATTGTACCGTCCTATTATTCCACATTCTTCTACCAAATATATAGTGGTTAACGGGCGTAATACCGGCTCCTACTGATGAGTCGCCAGTAAGCACGAAACGAATGTGCATGAGATTATACTCTCCGTTCATGCTGCCTTTGGTTTATCCTTCTGGTCACAACTGAACTAATTTGTTAATAGGTTCGCAAAACCTAATACATACTTGCATATATATTAGCTCTTCGCAACAAACAGTATTTAACTGTAATATATTAAATTGAATGATGTCATGCTTACCGCGAAATGTGATAACTGATATCGATCAAGGCCAGGGTGTATGGATTTAATGGAGTAACAGGTGTTCAGAAATTGTTGTAATTCTCAATTTTGGTGAACTATAGCATAAATTGATATCAATCATGTTGTTACCATGTACCGACTCGGAAACCATAGTATTAGTATCATGTACCTTTTCGGTACAATAATGTTCGTATCGGTTACTAACACTATAACCATAGTGTTAGTATCCTTTACAGACTCGGTATATAAATATATTATATAGTGTGAGTTAGCGAGGAAGTCGCATTGTCGTAGACTATATGATGTTAGATTCACTATTGCAGGTTTATACATTCGTCTAGGAGATTGTACCGTCCTATTATTCCACATTCTTCGACCAAATATATAGTGGTTAAAGGGCGTAATACCGGCTCCTACTGATGAGTCGCCAGTAAGCACGAAACGAATGTGCATGAGATTATACTTTCCGTTCATGCTGCCTTTGGTTTATCCTTCTGGTCACAACTGAACTAATTTGTTAATAGATCATTTGCCTGATTATCGGGTTGCGATCCGATTTGTTTGCATCCGCTGTCTTCCTAATTTCTCCAGAATTTTCGATCTCCGGATATAGAGATCTTTTTTTAATGGAAAGCACATCACCTACTAAGTTGAAAATCAATATGTCAAGTGCAAATTTTAGTTTAAACTGCCCCATTTATACTTGTTGTTATGTTTAAGAGATCTAACAACAAGTATAAATAGGGCAGTTTAAACTAAAATTTCCACTTGACATATTGATTGTCAACTTATTAGTTGATGTGCTTTCCATTGAAAAAGATCTCCATATCCGGAGATCGAAAATTCTGGAGAAATCAGGAAGACGTACCGAAATATTTGAATCCACTGTCATCATGATTTTTGCAGATATATCTGCAAAAATCATGATGACAGTGGATTCAAATATTTCGGTACGCAATCCGAAAATCAGGTAAATTGTTTATTTCCTGTCTCGCAACATGTTTCTTTTAAATCAGGAAGACAGCGGATGCAAACAAATCGGATCGCAATCCGATAATCAGGTATATTAATTATTTAACGGAATATCAATATTTCGAAGCGACGATTGTGGAATACAGAATCAGAGACCAACTCAAGTACAAGAAGAATTATTATGTCCTTTTCTAATTAGATTACATGCATTGTGTCAAAATATATATCGTTCTCATAATCGGTCTTAAGGCTTACTGCTTTAACATTATTAATATCACATATGCATGCGAATGAGAATCTTTATTCCAAAGGTTAAATTTTGATTAGTATAAGGCAATCAATTTAATGCCTATCAGATCACCCTCATTTATCTCAGTTTCGGATAATTATTTTAAAGACATTGTATAATTATTTTTTGTGTGATTAAAGCTGCACAAATGCTATGATGATTACTGCTCAAACATAGTGCAACAATAATTTCTTGTTAGCAAAATATACGCTTAAATACATGGGTTCAGAGCCGTATGTCTGGGTCTCCATATGTGGATTCCATTGTGGATTGAACTTTGTATACCCACGTGCTCCGGTGGTTTGCTATAATCTGTGACTGGTTAAATAAATTGTATTTTATGCACGTCTCAAGTTCATACGGGATTCGAAGAACTATGAACGACGTTTGATTAAGTAGAAAACGTCTACCGGATTATGACACAAAATCATAATTATTTTTTGGCGATATTTCTAAAGTGCATCCGTATTCGTTGTGATTTTGGATATTTTTGGACTATAATGAGCATTTTTTATTATTTCATTGATTATAGTTGTGAAGAAATCTCTCGGTAGCAGTTGCCGAACTATGGTTTGAATCAAATAAATGTGGTTCATTGAGGACTACCTGAAAAGATTTCTGCATGAAACTTAGTATTAGAGACATGCGTTGAAAAAATTTCTAGAGCCATGTCTTTCAAGAAGAGATTATACATGTTGTTGCTCACAAATAGGTAATTTTCCCAGGCTGATGTTTGTTTGTTCTTTTCATAAAGCATCAAAGGCGCTTAACGAAATCGTCGTCAAAGAACGCACCGACGTTTGTTTATTTTTTATACTAGACTACCTGGAATAAACCATTATAGATTGTGGGAGTTATAATAATGTGTTAATCTAGGCAGTACATTTTCAAAAATAAACAGACGTTGGTGTGTTCTTCGACAACGCGTACGTTAAACGCCTTTGATGCTATTGTTTATTAGGTGTTGCGCACCTAGTAACAAATTAGTTCAAATAAGACCAGAAGGTTAAACCAAAAACAGCATGAACCGAACGTATAATCTCGTGCATATTCGTTTATTGCTTACTGGCGACTCATCAGTAGGATCCGGTATTACGCCCTTTATCCATTATATATTTGGGTGAGTAATGTGGGATAATACTGATGAGTCGCAAGTAAGCACGAAACGAATGTGCACGAGCTTATTCGTTCCGTTCATGCTGTCTTTGGTTTATCTTTCTGATCATATTTGAACTAATTTGTTACCTGATGTGCAACACCTATTACAAAATAATATCGAGGGCGTTTAACTTACGCATCATCAAAGAAAGCACCGACATTTGTTTACTTTTGATATTTGACTGCCCAGATTATTATTATTATTCATTTTTGCGCTTATGATAATTATTGTTTACATCAAGTTTTGGAAATTAAAATAAACATCATTTTCATATTTAACAATAATTGTTTGCGCGGGTGGTGGTAACAATTCTTTAAATCAAGTTTTCGAGCTTGAAGTAAACACCAATCCCATTGTATTTAACCAGTCGTTGAACAATATAACAAAACTACAGTATACAATACTTATTTTATACTGACAAATGTATGTTCGACGACTGGTTAAATACAATGGGATTGGTGTTTACTTCAAGCTCGCAAACTTGATTTAAAGAATCGTTTTCATATTTTAAATGTTAATCGCCAGAACATAACAAATCCTTCCTCAACTATCCGTATTGGCGCATGTCAATCGTACTTCTGTGCCATGAATATAAAATAACGACTGACTAACGCGGCTCTATTGCCCATGAAGTGGAGAGCCAAAAAACCTAATCGAGAGGTCACGAATGTCAATTGCTGTGGCGATATATCTAAAAAAAGAAACAGCTCACTTGTCAGTAAAATTGACGATTCCCAGGTACACCACGCGAGTTTAGCACAGAATTTTCTTCAATGAATTTTGGACTGCCAAATTTCTGTGCAGTTACGATTATATCCTTTTTTCCGACTGCTTTTTTAATGTAATGTATTCAGTTAATCCACCATTAAGTGCTCCAATGGCGATAACTAATACACACGCAAAAGTGTATTTGGAATTGTAATTATTACCATTGCAAAGTTTCATTTAGCCAGTCGCACGGCATAGTGAAACTAAAATCAGTTTCACTTTACTTTAATCAATGTTGCGATGTTGATATAAACACCTTGAAGGAGTTGAGTTTTTGCGCACCTGGATTAATTGAAATTACCTGATCTGCATTTTGACTATCGCAGCTTTCATTGTTCCAGTAATTTTCTTGATTTGATTAATTGATATAAACACCTGACGCATTATTTACATTCATTTGTCAGTATAAACGAAGAACTGCGTAGTGTAGAAGAGGCAATTCATCCAGTAGACTGGTTTCCTCCTTAATGGGAACTCATCACGTTCAGCCCATAATTTGCCGCGGACAGTGCTCGAACCTTGGCACGTCTGCTTCAGGATCTGGTGCTCTTACGACTAAGTCGCCTTGAAACACATGCTACACACAATTTTCAGTTATATACCAACTGATGCTTCTAGGTTAGCCTTTCCTTTAGATGGAGCCTATAAAGTGTACCTTTATGCCTATAGTTCCAACTAACCATTACCATTCTCTCATTATAGTCAGATACTACGTTACCTGGGAACGTGGTATTGAATTTGAAATTTATTTTGACCAGTATGTATAATCTTTTTACAAAATTACTGACATTCCAAAGGTACGCTTATCACTCGTGGCTAACTACAAGCTGCTCACACCTGTCGATTTACGTCAAGAACGACAGATACAAATAACAAAACAACAAATAGGAATTTAAATTATACAGAATTACATTACGTATAACCACGTAGAATAAACTTGTCATTCCTGTGGTACTCGAATCACTTGCGGCTAACAAAAATCAGATTACTCAAGTTAGATTTTAAACAACAATGGCAGATAGAATTACCTGAACATCAAATTTTAATTTGTACCAGATTATATATACATTTTTAAATTTAACCTACTATCTGATGCTCTGTTAATTGTATCTGCCATTGGTTTCGAGAATCTAACATGAGTAATCGGATGGTTGTTAGCCGCGGATGATGGGAGTACCAAAGGAATGACAATTTAATTCAACGTGGTAGTACGTATTGTAGTATTTTTTAATTTCCCTTACAATTTGTGTTCTTATAAAACTTATCTGCCTTTCTACGCCTAAATCGAATTTTGTGTCTCAAACAACTTCCAATATGACATAGTTCCCTACAGTATTTAGTTTCTTTATGGATGTAGAAAAATTTTAATTGTATTTTTAATTCAATAACATTGTCAGCTTCAGTTAGATACTGTTTGTGTCGGAAAACTAATATATATGCAATTTTGTATTAGGTGTTGCACACCTAGTAACAAATTAGTTCAAATATGACCAGAATAATAGACCAAAGACAGCAGGAACAGAAGGTGTAATCTCGTATACATTCGATTCATACTAACTGGCGACTCATCAGTAGGAGCCGGTATTACGCCCTTAACCCACTATAAATTTGGGTGAGGAATGTTGGTAATATGTACCGACTCAGCAACCATAGTGTTAGTACCATGTACCTTTTCTGTACTATAATGTTGGTAGCAGGTATCTTTGTAGACTCGATATATATTATATAGCTTTGAAATCGTATTATCGAATACTTTATATGAAGTTAGCTTCACTACTGCAGGTTTACACATTTATATAGGAAATTGTACCTTCCTATTTTCCCACATTCCTCACCAAAATATATAGTTGGTAAAGGGAGTAAAACCAGCTCCTACTGATGAGTCGTCTGTAAGCACGAAACGAATGTGCATGAGATTATACTTTCCGTTCATGCTGCCTTTGGTTTATCCTTCTGGTCATATTTGAACTAATTTTTACTAGGTGCGCAACACCTAGCAAAAACTGATATGGTTGAATTTTCGTTTAAAATGCTTTCACTATCCCTTTTTGTTGGAATTCTCATCTCAGACGAATTTGTACTGCTCTTTGATAAAATATTTCCAATATACATATGATGCCATCTGCAGTTCTTCAGGCAAAATGAAACACAATGCGATTTTGTGAATAATACTGTTCAGAAACATTCCGTGTTTTTGCTCTCTTTAGTGAAATTCCGAGATCAAAATTAAAATGTCATTTTTAAGGGGACTTATAAGAAGATTTTTGGCGGAATTAATAACTTTAGCAAAACCACGATAGTTTAAAAGTTATTGACAATAGGATAAGCACGATTTTTTAAAAACAAATTGACAATAGTGATTTGTTTTTTTCGTTTGATGAAAATTTCTTTCTATGTGAACATTTTATTAGAATTGTATTAATTTTTCGTGAAGCACATTTGAGATTAGCTCAACATTTTCTAGCTGTTCCTAACTTTTGTTGCTGGAATAACATACAAAGTATATTCAAATAGCGTAACGGCCTAAAGGATGTAACGTGATTCATAATAACGGTTCAGGGCAAACAAAAGCGCTTATAAACCTTAGTTTTGGACAAGCATTGCGAAACAGTTAGACGGTGTCATTTCCAAGACGTACGCGCACTAGACAAATACCAGAGTGAACAGTTATTCACAGTTCAACATAAAATTTTATACACAAATACTATACCCAAAAGTGAACCAACGCGGCACAGCGTATCAACCGCAGGATGTGGCAAATGTCTCGTTTTTAAAGAAAATGTTTCTGAGATTGTACCATCCATGTTTTACATATTAGTTGTCTAATAAATATTTGTTCCTGGGCGTGGTATACACTCCTAATTTAAGAATGAAAAGCACTCATGTTGAGTTCTAGTTCTAATTATATGATTTAACTTTTTACTTGGCACGCCATATATAACTAAAATATTTTTGACACTATTGACTTGAATCAAGTTTGCAATCCGATTGTTTTTAACCAGTCGTCGAACAACAACTCTTATTAAGTTTTCACCGCTATTTTATTTAAACGATGGTACACGGTTGGTGATTTTGTTTTGTTGAAATAATCCTATTCAAAATTTATCTCACCACTCATTCCACAGCTTTATGAGTGACATCCTTTTCTAATTAAAATTACTCGATTACTTCGTTTTTCTATGCTACATTGAAAAGTATGCCTATGCCCTATCTATTTACTTAAATCACAGGCACGCGACTTGTTTGATGTCTACACATATTGCTTGTATAATATAATTCTCGGAATACGCCACGAATATTTTCCATTAATGACAGAAGAAATCATAACGGTTATTCGATTATCACCACCCGCGCAACCAATGTTCGTTTAAGGATAGTATGTTTCATATTTTCAAAACCAGTAGCTCAAACCTGAGACCAAAAAAAAAATGTCCCGAAGAACTACAAATAAGAGCATTTATTTAAATTTAGTCAAACGAGACTGGATAGTTAAATTTCAAATTTAAATGCATCAATAAAGTTGAATGACTCCGGTCTTCTTTAACCGCAGAAGTTTCTTTCTATGCGAGGCTCTGATTACCTATACAGAAATATGGACAAATATAAAAGTCAAATAATATTGTGATAATTAATTTAATTTTAAGCATCATATCGCAACATGTCTTTGTAATTCAGAGTACAATTAGCACTTGAACGATAAATTAAAGTCAACATGAACGGAGGGTATTATCTCATGTGCACATTCGTTTCGTGCTTACTGGCGACTCTTCTGTAGGAACAGATATTACGTCCTATACCCACTATATATATATATATATATATATATATATATATATATACATATATGGGTGAGGAATGTGGGGTACTAAGGAATGTGTATACTAGCATTAATCTTTAACTAAATTCTCTCGCCAATGTGCTTCTGTTAACTCACTATATATATATATATATATATATATATATATATATATATATATAATATAGCGAGCCTGTAAAGTGTACCAAGACTATGGTTGCCTAGTCGGAACATGCTACCAACACTATGGTTGCCGCGTGAGATGGTTTTGAAGTCTAATTGTCGCAGAATTTATATGAATTTACCTCCATTACTACTGTTATACACATTCTTATAGGAGATTTTATAGGTCATTTGCATTTTGTAAACTAAGCTCCACGGGCTGAATCATCTCCACAATTCGAGAACAATAACGGGTATAAAACAAATAATTTTACGTGAAACAAATCGTAATAGTGAGATAAGATTAATTAAGCCGTGTGCCGGCTCATCGATCCAGGCGTCTTGAATATATTTTAATACATTAAGATCTAAATTTTTTAAAGTGTGTTTTCGGAGTGTAAAAAAAGGAAATTAAGATCTAAATGTCGGTTGTCTAAATTCTATGCAACCGTGGACTTTGGTTTACCACATCATTCAACGTTTATGCAGTGTTTTGTTTTGCTTAGATTAAATAAGATTTTCGTACTTGAACGGAAAAAATTGTAAATTTTAGCAGTTCACCCGCAATGTGTAAACTAAGCTATTCAGTATCATTGAAATTGTTCAGGGGCAGCGAAAACTGATTGTTCAGTATGAAATCAAAGCGGGGCAATATGGTTTGTTTTAAACTGAGCCACGGTTCACACACCTAAGTGAAACATATATCATTTAAAAGACTGTTATATAGACAGCCCAATATCTATTCGATTACTGACCTCATATTCTGGCATCATTCGTCACTTTCATAGCGGTTTTTAAATGAAGTTAATATTAATTACTCAATTAGCGCTACGTAATGTTAAAACTGTTTTTCCATTCTTAATGTGAACAAAAATTTAATATTTGCAATGTTCAACTAAATAGTAAAAAGATATTCTAACGCAGTTAAAATTTTCCGTGATAATTATCCAATTATCAAATGATTAGATAATACAAGCAGGAGCAAATCTACCCTTCGTCTAAATAAGCAAATATTCATTGTTCATAAACAGAAATATCTCCGTTTGAAAATCTATCAGTTTACTATATATCGATTTGGTTTATAAGGGAAACTCGTCTCTGGATGACCACCTATGCTTAATCGAATAACACTCTGCTCAATCAATTTTCCTGTTAATCGCCTGGCTTACAGGAACTAAAGTGGCTGTTTTCATTTAAAATATTTACCAATTTGAGCCAAAACATTCCCTTGACACCAAATTCTGATAGCCTTTATCATGAATAAAGGAACATTGGTTGCGGGAGCGGTGATAACAATTACTCTAATCAAGTTTGCGATCTTGATATAAGCACCTGATCCATTAATTACTTACATATATCAGTATAAACTAAGAATTGTATAGTGCTGAAAAGGAAATTCATCCAGTAGACCGGTTTCGTCATTATTGAGAACTCATCACGTACTGGCCAAAATTTGCCGTGGATAGGGCTTGAACCTGGGCACGTCTGCTTTGCAATCTAGTGCTTTAACCATAGAGCCACCCTGCCGAACACTTTATTACACACAATTTTCAGTTATATACTAACTAATGTAACTCGGTTAGTCTTTTGTAGTGTGCGGCAGGGTGACTCAGTGATTAGAGCTCCAGATTCCGAGGCAGACATGCCCAGGTTCGAGCCCTATCCACGGCAAATTCTGGCCAGTACGTGATGAGTTCTCAGTAAGGACGAAACCGGTCTACTGGATGAATTGCCTTTTCAGCACTATACAATTCTTAGTTTATACTGATATATATAAGTAATTAATGGATCAGGTGCTTGTTTCAAGTACGCAACCTTGATTATATTAAGCTTTATATCATGTTTGACTTAGAGGGAACTTCATTCGTTTTCAAATTTCTAACGCGCTGTATAATGTATTATTTGTATAGGAAATGCATTCGGCTATGATTTTGTTGTGTATCAAAAAGAAAGAAAGCACCGTATGGCAGTTTGGCTGTGCTGTATATTACAATTTTGTCTAGACTGAGCCCCACGAACCAAGAATGCATTCATTCAGCTGTTTTGTTCTGCCATCTAACTAGTACAAACAATGTACACAGCCAAAACCTTTAATCAGAATTGATGTCTGGGTGCTGGTTCGTCCTTTTCCTCCGAAGGCTTTAACATCGTTCATGTTGACTGGCCAGTCAATGAAGATTTGGTCGTAACTCATTTCCAGTGTTTAGTATGAACGATGTTGAAGCCTTCGGAGGAAAGGGACCAATAGACACCTAGCCACAACAAAGACAAATTTGATGCGTACTTGGAAATGGGAATCGATCGGATCTTTGCGAAACATAGTTAAAAGCAACAACCCACGAAAAAATTCGTGGAGGCTCAAAGTGTGACGCTTGCACTGCGCAATCATTCGGGAAATATCTAACATACTAAACGGTTTATTTGATACATAGAAATATGCATTATAATTACGTAAGAATGTTTTGCTGCCATGATCTATTGCTTCAACAGAATTCATGGAATAATTTAAATTTAGATAAACAAACGAGCTAACATCCAGTAACAACCGGCACAACACCCAACACACACGACGAAAATACCAGAAATGTTCAATAAATGTAGGATAGCAATTATTGTAATCAAGTTTGCGGTCTTGATTTAAGCACCTGCCCCATTAAGTACATAAGTTTTTCAGTATAAACAAAGAATTTTAAAGTGCAGAAGAGGCGATTCATCCAGTACACCAGTTTCGTCATTATTGGGACCTCATCATGTACTGGCCAGAATTTGCGGCGGACAGGGCTCGAACCTGGGAATATCCGCTTAGGAATCTGGTGCTCTAAATACAGAGCCACCCTGCCGCACACTACACACAAGTTTTCAGTTATATACTAACGAATGTAACTTGGTTAGTCTATTTTTCCTTTAGGTGGAGCTCATATGGCATCCATTTAGACCCAAAGTTCCAACTAACCATCCCCAATCTGTCATTACTGGACAGACACCACACTACACGGGGAAGTGGTATTAAAATTAACATTCATATAATTAAAAGAACATTCGGAATAATAATTTTTATCACCACCCACGCAACAAACGTTCGTTTAATTAGGATATCAATTCTTATGCGTATTGACATTCTAGCCATTTTTGAAACAAATGAACAGAGAGCGTACTTTATAGTCATTTAGATTTTAATTACACATCATACGCACCATATATATATATATATATATATATATATATATATATATATATATATATATATATATACTTGTGTATGTACTGTCAGTATAAACTCAATATTGCATCAGGTAACAAAGGCAATTCATCCAATAAATCGGTTTCGTTCATACTGGCGTCTCATCAATTACCGTCCGGAATTCGCCGCAGACAGGATACGAACCGGGGCACATATGTTTCGCAATCTTGTACTCTATTCACTGTGGCACCAGTGTTGCATACTACTCGCAATTTGAAGTCATATAAAAATTTATTTTTCTTGTTAGTCTTTCCTTCAGTAGGACAGTATTTACAATATCTTAGGAACTGAATTGCTAAACAGCAACATACTGTCTTTCATTACACGAATCCCATGCCATTTGGGACAGTTGTTTCGATTAAATGTCTATGTATATACGATTCAAATCCTGCAATTAGACTTCACATCAATATAACTTCCCCAAATGTCATGGTGTATGATGTAAAAGTAAAGGTCGGCGGTGGGACATGTTAGAAAGGTATTCAAAATAGGTTCTACTTGAAATAAAGGCCAACCAGATACATAAGTTATTATTTTTATGCGACACGAATGTTTTAGTGGATAGAGTCACAGACTCAAACGTAAATGTGCCCAGATTTGAGCTCCCCTCGCGACAATTTCCGGATAGTACGTTAAGAATTCCTAATTAGGAGGAAACCGGTCTTCTGGATAAATTTTATTTTTTATCTTATGCAATATTTATTTTATACTAAAATTTATATATATATGCAATTATTCTAGAATTCAGGATATGGCGAATATCAACTAAAATTTGCTCGGGATGACAAAGAAAATTATCTGATCTAACGATTTTGTGCATAATGATGGCATTTATAACCAAATATTTTCATAATACTTCTATTCTTTATTTTTTACAGAAGAGGCATTTTTGAATAGTTGGAACATTAAGCTGAGATGCGAAATTGAAACAAATTATAATTAGCATGAAACCCAAAACTACTTGAAATGAGCGTAGTGCATTTTATCACTGAACAGTATGTTCCAGGGTTCAATCTAAGCCTCAGAAATTCTGGTATCTAAAGATGTGTGCTCAATAGAGACGAAATCAGTCTATCCAATAAATTTCCTTTGCCACTTTATGATATATATATATATATATATATATATATATATATCTACTGGCATATGTAAATAAATTTTTTATTTGTACATTTAAATATATATTACGAAAAGCAATACTGTATTTTATAAATATTTCAACTTAACCTTACTTGATTGATTATTAACCTGTAGTTGGATTATATTATAGCCTTAGTTTATACTAAATCTGACGTGTCCTTGTCTTAATTCATATACTTTGTTTGCCATGCACTGTTTATCGATGCACTTATACCAGCTATTTGGATCCACCCGTCTATTTAAATGTTGAAACTTACCGATGCATTATCCATAAGAACTGTGACATATTCGTCCTTGGAAACCATGCCATCGTTATTCACATCGAATCTTTGGATAAAGCGCTGAAATTATAAAAATTAAAATTTCGATTTCCTTTAATATTTATTTTTAGTACAAATCTTTGACACTTGCTCTCCCTGAAACTCTTCTCGTTTACGGTTTCGACCTAACTGATTTTGAATATTATTCTCGTTTTTCATCGCGTATCTTTTTTTGCTAAACCTTTTGTAGAAGCTGGATATGTAACGAGGTATTAAAACACATTTGTTTATCTCAATCAAACTCCTTGGTTGATTATAATTTCTATGTGAATCAATTGTGTATTAGGTGTTGCGCACGTAGCGAATAACTAGTTAAAATATGACCAGAAGGATAAACCAAAGGAAGAATGAACGGAAATTATAATCTCGTGCACATTCGTTTCGTGCTTACTGGCGACTCATCAGTGGGAGCCAGTATTACGCCGTTTAACTACTATATATTTTGATGAGGAATGTGGGAAAATGGGACGTTACATCAATCGTTTGATTGAACCTACGGTACGCATTTCCACTGTGTACGTCTATTTTGAAATATACATCCATGCATATTTTTTCACCTATATATCTATATAATTTTCGTGTTTGCCATTATACACAAATTATCCAATCATGTGTTATTTTCTGCGTGCATCTAACCAAACTGCATAAACATTTATGTTAAACGGCTATTATTCTAAAAACCAGATATGACTAACCGATTGAAACAATAATTATTGTCGTAAAGTCCATCCCCTCCTCAACGTGGTACGACGGTGTCAACCATGTCTCGATGGCCGATCGTACATGGGCTAACGGGGCTATGGCGGTGGTGTCACCAGGGCGTGGTGGATTTCCGACCGGCAATCGGATCTCCTATAAAATACCACATGAGCCCGACGACGGCACCATGACTCGGCGTGTGTTCCCCGCCACAAAAGGGTTCAACAGCCACAGGATTACATGGACTCCTGGACAGTACCCCGTACTTCCGAATGGCGAATGAGCTCTCAACAGCCACCGGCAACCATGCAACTTACTGCTGCCTTGCAGACTGCGCTTGGATGTGCAAAGGCTAGAGGTGCGTCCTCGATCAAAAAGCCGAGTGGTGTACCAAATTCCCAAGAAACTCCATGAAATGTCATTGGAGCCGGCTTATCCTCCAAAAGGAGTCAGCCGCAGTAAAGTAAAGTAAGTAAGTATTGTCTACAATTCCATTATGAAATGACTGCGCGAGTAAATGAAAATTCATTTAATTAATTAAGCAGACATAGATTGTGCAAGGGCTGCAAACATTTACTCGAATCACCATGCACAACAATAAAAAGCCAATCTTATCAAAAAATTAAAATCAATTTTGCGAGCTTCAAGTTAACACAATTCTCATTGTATTTAACCAGTCGTCGAATAAAATAGCAAAACTACAGTTACTAGCGTGCACTGAGTCTCGAATATACATGATCCTCATAAGAGTACGACGACAAACTGACTATCGAGGATCAAACCGCATTGAACATATATGGAAATCAAAGTTAGATATGCGGCTCTCACCGCTTTAGCCTTGCATACATTGTACGTGACTGGAAATGTCGGCTGCACAATTTATATGCAGTCACGAACATTAACTGTTTGCAGCTTTCGCCACATAAAAAATATATATATATATATATATATATATATATATATATATATAGGCAATACAGTTAAACAATAATTGATTGCGCGGGTGGTGGTAACAATTATTTAATTCAAGTTTGCGTACTTGAAGTAAACACCAATCCCATTGTCTTTAAACAGTCGTCGAACAACATAACAAAACTACCGCCAGTCGCAACGCACTGACGCGTTTCGACCTTCCATGATCATCATCAGAGTAGGACGGCAAACTGATTATCGAAGATCAAACCGCATTGCATATAAATGGAAAGCAAAATAAAATATGCGGCTCTCACCCCTAGTAGTCTTGCATACATTGTACGTGATTGTAAATGTCGGCTGCACAATTTCTACGCAGTCACGAACATTAAAGTTTTCCAACTTTCGCCACATATATAAATAGGTAATACAATTAAATAATCAATTGTTGTGGTTTGATTTTCGCTAGTCAGTTTGCCTTCGTACTCTGGTAATGATCATGGAAGGTCGAAATGCGTCAGTTCGTGTGACTGGCGGTAGGTTTTCTATGTTGTTCGACTACTGGATAAATACATGGGATTGGTGTTAACTTCAAGCTCGCAAAATTGATTTAAAGAAGTGTTTCCACCACCCGTGCAATCGTTGATTTTTAATTGTATTACCTATTTATATGTGTCGAAAGTTGCAAGAAGTCAATGTTTGTGACTGTGTAGAAAGTGTGCAGCCGATATTTCCAGTCAAGAACAGTGTAGGCGAGACTACTAGGGGTGAGAACCGCATATCTGAATTTTTATTTCAAATATATGCATTGCGATTTGATCCTCGCTAGTTATTGTTCCGTCGTACTCTGATAATGATCGTGGAAAGTCGAAGCGCGTCAGTGCGTGAGAATGGCAGTATTTTTGATATTTTGTTCGACGACTGGTTAAATACAATGGGATTGGTGTTTACTCCAAGCACGCAAACTTGATTTAAGGAATTGTTACCACCATCCGCGCATTCATTGAGCGTTTAATAGAAACTAATGTTTCACTGCTATATAACCAATGAAATTTAAAAAGAAACGCAAAATTTAAAAGTCGTAATAATAATGACAACATTAATAAATTAAGCACACAAATTATTAAAGAGAAATTTATGATAAAGATGATCTAATTAATATGAGTATAGTTACATAGGCAATACTGAAGTTGGACAAACTAAACATCTACTCAACACGATTATAGAAAAATCAGCTTTAAGACAATGCAACGTCCGCAATGTAGCTTCCTTGCGGTGTTCTATGTATCACGTAAAATACCCAACCACAACTCACAGCTAATTCTGCCCAACTGCGAAAAGAAAATCACGAAGATGATTCTATCTGAAATCTGCAATTAGATCGCCGCCTAGCTAGATTCTATGTCATATTTCGCAGGGTTTCCCATCAAGAATTATGATGTGCACGTGGACCTCATCCTGGCAAACGAGTGGGTCCCATACATTCCAATTTTGATGTATTTGACTTTAACTGCTCCTGCCTTGTCAAAATCTTCCCACCTTGTTTCTAACGCCATGAAAGTATAATGCTCTACTGGGGAATCAATTTAAGAATATATGCAAAACTTCATCGTGCCAACGCAGTTGATAGAACCCTATGTGTTTTTCAAACGATGAGTATTCGTTGGTCGATCAAAAAATATATCTACAGATTTCAGCGTTTATTATTCTTTATTGGCAACCTATATATGCTATGCTGTAAGTGTCCAAATCATGAGATGTAAGGTGCTATGTCTCACTAGCGTATCACAAATCTGCGCGTACAGATGCATTGTAATCACGGCCTTTAAAACAGAGTGAAATACTCGTGACTCTCCATAAATGGCAAAATTTGGAGAAAGATACATTAGCTTTTGCGATTAGCATACTCACCTCGCCAATCATATTACCTGTGAGACTTTGATAGAGATGCCAAGGTATATGAACTTGGAAGCGTTGTCCTGATCTTTACTCTGTAGTCGCAGAGTTCGAATAAGAATTGAGTGATCTTGTTAAAGTATCTTACATTTAGAAGGCTCGAATTTCATATGAAAAGATAGAACAAAAACTGTTAACCTATTAAAGGTGGACTAGACAGAATCTCAACAGTCAAATAGTAATCTAATTCAGTCCGCATAGTTAAGATTGACTAATCAACCGCCCAGAAGTTCTTCGACACCTGAATCCGGAATTTATGAAAGAGCGTATTTTAAAATTACATACATTGCATAATTAAACAAAAATAGGGAAGGTTTATAACCTTGACGAACATCACTGCTGGGAGTAATTTGATGTTTTGATTTGTTTTAGATATTAACGCCACATGGTATGTTTATTTAGAGAGCGCGCATAATATTTACAACATTTCTGAGCATATCACACGTCGACAGAATATCGAATAGGAGATTGCGATCTATTGAGACAAATTCAACATTGAAAATCTAGAACGACAGCTATTATTGGACAGCGATATACATGTCGGTGTTCAATATCTTGCCTTATAGTAAAAATATTATCTATACAACCTCGTCCTGACCAGAATACGGCTTGTTCTTTTCTAGTAAGTGATTCACACTAGGCGTTAAGACGGCGTAAGATAATCGATGCAAATAACCTGAAATCGACTAGAGACAAGCTTATAACACTACGGTTATTACGCGAAATACGAATGCATTTTGTAAGAGATAGGAATGATGGGCGACTTATTCCAAGCAAGCGACACGGTCTCCTCATTTCATGTAGCACGAAAAAGTCTAGCCAACGCTTCGGAAATTATATCACTACCAAGGTAAAACAAGCTCGGCAGAAAACCATCAATGCCTGCAACTTTGCCATCTTTAGGAGATACGATTGCATCCTGTATTTCAAATTCCAATGGTTGGTCCAGCTTAATATTTTACACTGCTGATACAAGCATGCTTTCGGGAATCAAGGTTGACGCAGATGCCTACGAAATGTGATTTTGAATTGTTCATTCCACCTATCATAACGACTAATTTTATCCGTTATTAGATAAGTGTTACTATCATTTTTTGATTCGCTAACTTTTAATTTTCTAGGAACTGTTGCGCAGAAAAGTTTGAACAAACAGCGGCTATTACCATATGCAACAGTTTTTTTCCATATATTTGGTCCGAAAGGATTTGAGATCGACTTCCCGACTGTGTTTCAGTTAGTGTCTTACAACTCTATGAATATTATTATAAGCCGAGTTAGCTGGAATATGACGTTTAGTTTCGAGAACCTCTCTAGATTCTACAGAGACCCATTGATTATTTATACGGAAAACTGCAGTGTCTCATACACTAGTACATGCATTGGGCATATTGGAACATATCTTTGTCTACAGCAAACTCGAATTTTCGCTATCAAACCCAGTTAGCTTTGAATATAGAATATTTTCATATTTTTTTCGGAAAACGGTTGTTCGGGTTTGCTTACATCTATTTGAATTTGATTCTTATTTATTTTTCTGGAAAACTTGAGTACAAATCTACAATGGATGAATGCATGGTCAGAGTCGATATAAGTGTTTCTAAATATACGACAATCGTGAATTCCAACACGCAATTTTAGCTTAATGCAACATGATCTATTTCGTTCTAAAGTTGTTCGGGGACTGGAGTTCGCCATTTGGCGCAACGCCTAACATTACGCCTGAAGTTTGTGCTACCTAAGTATAATCAATGTTCCGCGCAGCTATCCAACAGTCGCCCACCATTATCCTTACGCGTTGGGGTTAAATTGGATCTACTGTCTAATTAAAATTATGCTATACTTATGCCGCCGACTTGAGCATTCATTTCACCCATAACCAGGTTTTTATTTGTACTTCTACTTAAATTTGTATATAGCATAAATTGGAGTAAAAACGTCCTTGCTCTCGTCTGTGTTTCAATCGTTGCGAGTATATATGCAGATACAACGACAATCCAGTGTCGATTAAGGTTTGTTGAATTTATTTTAGTAGATGTATTTAAACGTACCGCGCAAAGTCGGTTGTTTACAGGAATTCATTCAGTTAAACAAACTTCGGCTCGTGTGCTAAGGACAATACCAACGCCCCATTTACCGGCTTAAGGAAGCTCTGTGGATCCTTAGGTCCGATGCCAAACACGCATAGATAAGCATGGTACCCACGATTCTCGTAGGATCCTGTATTCTGGTTTCAGATGCGCAACATATAACGATTTTTTATTTTATCCAATGTAACTGAAATGGCTTATTGTCGTCCAATTTGTTTAAATGTTTGCACATTTAATTCAGTGACGTTGAAACCCAACCTACGTTTAGTGAATTGTTCATTACTTTAACTAATTTATATGTTCGGCAATCCGACATTGGGGTCAGTGATATGATCAACACCCACCATATTCGAAATATATCTAGAAAGAAGGAAAGAAGACAGAATCA
The DNA here is from genome assembly GCA_029291075.1 of Eudiplozoon nipponicum. Classification (NCBI taxonomy): domain Eukaryota; kingdom Metazoa; phylum Platyhelminthes; class Monogenea; order Mazocraeidea; family Diplozoidae; genus Eudiplozoon; species Eudiplozoon nipponicum. Next base: position 20,999 of record JAQBSW010006869.1, read on the forward strand.
AAGATGAAGTCTTCAGCAGTAGCCTGATTTTGTATATCAAACCTACACGACTCAGCAGATACGTCGACCATTTTTATATCATGCAACGGTCGGTACAGTATGGATTCATTATAGTCAGTTTGCCAGATTTTGATAAACACCAATCCAATTTTATCTAACCAGCTGCAAATCAAATCAAAATTACCGCCAGTCACAAATTCTAATGCCTTTAGACCTTCCATGGTCGTCATCGGTGTATGAAGAAAATTTGACTGACGAAGATGAGACTGCAATGCATTTTTAGTTTATTGAAACTCAAAACTCGTCTTGCACACCAGTAGTCTTACATTTGTTGTAATTGAATGGAATTTCGGTTGCCGAATTTCTATGAATTCACGAATATGACTTCAATTATATTTCAAAATTGACTGTTGCGGAACAATTGATAGCAGTCGTAGGACGGTTAAATCGTGATTACTTCACATTTCCAGACGCACAGATCATTTTTGGCATTGATTGATCGGTTCTCGCTTGTCCCATTACTCTGAAGCCGTCCACAATTAGTTTTTCTGAAATCGTTCTTGAATCCATGTTTTCCGATTTTCTTCAAATTTTCTGGACATCATTTCTAGTATTATCTTCAGGGTTGACATCATACTCAAAGAAAAACAACTTCTAACGACAAAATTTATTAATATAAATCCTATCCTAGATATTTAATTTTATTAGCTACTTTCTGTCTGGCTTTCACCTTCTGAGAATTAATTGTTAGTTGTTCACAAGACGAATCTGCTTCTCAGCAAAAGTGTTCTTATTCAACGAGCGTCTTTAAATTCTTCATCATTTATCCTATGTAATGGTGACCATTTCATGAAATAATTGAAAAGCGGATTATCCTTTGTTCGAGACACAACAGTTTGTTTATCTCATCTCAATTTCTGTCGACTCATTTTCTGATAATAATTATGTGTACCTTAAACACGGCAAAATGTTCCATCTCTCGAGAAGAATTGCAGATGTGGGTCACGTAAAAGTGTCTGCCATTAGAACGGATAAAAAACGTAGCCCTAGTTTTATTGTTTCAATTAAACTAGTGCAGCCGTTTGCTAGTTCAACTTGCCGTAATCTAGGTACTTGACTAATCATGTCAACGGAATAAATAAAATCGTTACTAAAATGATATGTACAATTACGAATTTCATTTTGAAAGCAACACACTTTACCAACCGCTATGTGCTTCTTATTGAAAAGGTATTTTGTTTCAGGCTCACACAAATATAGCCTTTGAAAAGTTCGTATTCCCTATTCCTTCGGTGGTCTTGTTGTTCTAGTCATTTGTTATTAAATGCTTTGTCTAGTCCAGTTTACTACCGATTTCTCGCTTTAAAATTTTTAAACCATGGTTTAATGATTGAATTCTCTTGCAGGTAAGTTAGTTCAAATTGTGAATTCTATGAACAGCGACCGTTATCACAGTTGCTTCTATCACACACTAGAATCTTTAATAAATTCTCATTGTTTGCAGTATAAGTTTACTAGTGAAATTATAAAATCTGTTTTTCAGAAAACCCAGATGACACTTAGCATACCCGCACAGGAAGATTTCATTAGACTCTATTTACCGGAAATGACAAAAATATCGGATGCATGATTTTTATGCAGTGGCCTGCATATTTTTAAAGATCTTTGCATTAACATCAGATTTTCTTCGTGCTCTGATGATGGCCAAAACCTGCTAGTACATTTGACAAAAGGTAGTTCTTCTTAATTTTGTGATTGATAAAATAATATGAAGAACCCGTGTTTATTTGAAGCCTAGAAACACTATTTAGATAATTGTAAGCACAATCCACACAAATAGTGACGCATTAGCTGAAAACAATATACACCATGTTGCTAGAGTTGCATAGACTCTCGACCAGGACAGCATGGCAATTGTTTATCCATTAGATTTGACTACTACAAATGATAAAGTATCTAAAAAGAACAGGAAATGTAATCCAATGATTAGATTCGTTTTGAACAGTATGTCTACAAAGGAATAGTAGCGAATTCAAAACTAATTTACGTTTACTGCTATGATGCAGCGAATATACTTTGTACAAAGTGTCGACACCTCTAGGTAAAGAGTCTAGTGTCATTACGTTTATTTTGTTGCGATTCACAAAGTCAACTTTGTGAACTTGAGATAAACCCGAATCCGATAGAACGTTACCCGTCAAGCAATATAGCAAAACAACCGTCAGTCTCAATTGCTGACACGTTGAGATTTCTACAGGGATTATTCAAATTAACGTTGCGTGTTTAATATCATTATTATCTATACAGTTTTCAGTAGAAAATAAGCGTTTTATAATGCAATGCACAACACAATGCTTAGTTTATTTTGCCAAATGTATATATGATAGGATTAGTGTTCATTAAAAGCACGACACCTTGATTTAGATAATTGCTATCACCGCTCGCTCAATCATAATCGTTAAATTTTGAAAATGCTCAATTCAATACCATTTCCTTAAATAACGTCTTGTATGTTCTATAATGACACATTCGGTGTGGTTATTTGGTAATTTGACTCTAAATGGATGCTAAAGGAAAGGATAACTAAATATATAAGCTAGTATATAACTGAAATTTGTTTGTAGTTTACCGCAGAGTGGCTCGGTGGTTAGTGCAATATATTCCCAAGCGGGCGCGCGTGCCCAGTTTCGAGCCTGTCCACGGCAAATTCTGGACAATACGTAAAGAGTTCCTAATAAGTACGAAACCGGTCTACTTGATGAATTTCCCTTTCTTGACTATACAATGCTTAGTTTATACTGACTATTGCATGTATACAATGGAACAGGTGAATTTATCAAGATCGCAACCTTGAATTTAAATAATTGTTATCACCGCCAACGCAATCAATGATCGTTTAATTTTATTACTGTTCAATTCAATAACACTTCCCCAGGTAGCGTCTTGTATGTTCTATAATGACAGATTCGGTGTGTCTCTTTGGAACTATGCTATATGGGGTCCACCCGAAGGAAAGTGAAACCAAAAATATAAGCTAGTATATAACTGAAGAATATTATTGATGTGCCGCAGATTCAGACGTAGTTGTGCCCATGTACGAGTCATATCCGTGGCAAAATTCTTTATATTATTTATTAATGTCGAAACGTTTCCACTGTATGAATTGCCTTTTCTAAATTTCACAATGCTTTGTGTATACTGATAAATATATGTGATGGGATTAGTGCTTATATAAAACTCACCAACTTGATTTAACCAATTTATATTATTGCCCGCGCAATCAATGACTTTTTAGCTCTATGACGATTATCGTAGCACAGTATCAACCTCATTAACATCGATTAAACCGCAATGCATTTAAAAAGCATGGAAAATTAAATATGCGTCTCAATTATAATATTATAGATATGTTTTGCAAAGCGTTGGACGAAAAAGGATTGTACATCCGAAGAATGTACATTTGATTTTAAAAAAAATTTATCAAAACCCGCGCAAACACAGTATCAAAATTACATAACAGATAGGCGTTAGTTTGGTGCATGCATCTCGTGTTTTTAGACAACTTATTAGTTGGAGCCGTCAGTATATCTTTACCTATTTTTAATAATGGCCAGAGAAATCTTTTTCAATATATATCTTTGCAATAAAGAAAAAGAAAGGTACTCCACCACATCAAAAGTACAATTAATCTGATACCGCGTAATTTATTCATTTAAGTCATTATCATTTGTATCTATGATATGTTTGCGAGGCATCAGACATCAAAAATGCTTAATGATCCGTAGCGTTTCCAACTTAAAAAATAAAAATATTACGGGAATTTCTAAAAATATATCTCCAACTAACAAGTGACAATTTGTAAGCAATATACCGTGAAAGATATGTTATTAGTGTAACACATCCTCAATTTTAAATTTTTTCCAATTTCAGTTATTAATTCTTTAGTGTCTGAGCTCATAATGTAAAAAACTCGTTTATAAATATTAGAATATGATAAAAAGCGTGTTTAACATGTTTAATGATCCAACCATTTCTATTTATGACTCTCATGTAAATTTTATAACCGTGTTTTCGCTTTGTTAAAAGTTGAAAATATTCAACTCTGTCATGATTTAATCGTTTGAATTTATAAAAAATATAGTTTAAGATAAATAATATGACAAAGCTACAATTAGGTTACGCGATTTTTAGAAATTATTCAAATATACTGAATTCATGGTTTAGTGGCCTTAAATTGCCATGTTATCTCAGTGGTTAAAGCAACAGACTCTGTAACAGACGTGTCCAGGTTCGAACCCCGTTCCTGGGAAGTAATTAAAGAGCTCCAGATAAGGACACTACGAGTCTACTGGATAAATTGTCTTTTCTATATTATACAATGCTTAGTTCATACTGACAAATGTATGTATATAATGGGACTTGTGTTTATATGAAGATCGCAACCTTGATTTAAATAATTGCTATCACTCACCGTACAATGACGTGCTTTTATTTAAACTGGGAAACTATTTCTAGCAGACTCGCTCTTATTACACTGAGATTGTTGCGCATGCTTCTGTGCAACGCATTGTATTCCGTTTCAACGAATATAGTAACCAAATTGTATTGCTCAGCATGCTCCAGGCCACGGGCTAATTGCATTTACAAACAAATTATAAATTCCAGCCACTAGGATATTAATTTTGAGCAGGATAAACTTCCAACTGCTGACAAAATGCCTATTCCTTCACAAATTTTTATGCACTTATCAGAACATAATCCTTAAATCAGGCTAATTTCAATCGTAAACAGGTGTTGGTATGAACAAAAAAGCATTGTCTGAAACAAATCACAAACGGTTTCATCTGGACTTCTCGTATTTCGTGTTTGGATGGAAACTAACTTATAGCATTAACAATCTAATTGGCTCATGCCATTGAATGTGAACATGGATCTTTTTAGGCCAGAAGAGTACTGCTGCTTCCAAAATGATGTAGTGATTCACAGTTATATTTGAATGTTATACAAGTAATGGCAACGTAGCAAAATTTAAAAATCAAGTTTGTGAAGTTAAATATTATTATTAATTGAGTTAATATGATATTTGAAAAGGACGCACACTTGCGTCATAATACAAAAATCTTTTACTTCATAATGGGGCATAGCATAATGATTTAATGGGAATACCGGATTACCTCCACAAAGAAATCATCGAATCCTTCGTTTTTCAGTACTGATGAAATTTCATTGTTGGATAGCATTCCATCGCCATTCGCGTCGAACTCGTCAAACCGCTGTATTAGATGGTCAACAGGATCTACGTCAAGTGAGCACATAATTTCAACGTAAAAATGCTACAAAACGTTTGAACGTTTAAATAAAGCATTTCGAAGAAAAATCAGCATTTAAGATGAAAATGGTGAAGTATTTTTGCATATATTGATGCACGCTCAAACAAAGGAACACGCATGGATATATATATATATATATATATATATATATATATATATATATATATATATAGGCCTGTTTTAGCTGTTCTTGTACATTTACATACTCTTCTTGATTAACAATGCAATCAAAAAAGGATTTTTAACATTTTAGAAAACAAAATAATTTTAAATGAGATTGAGGAAATCACCTGTTTTAAAGTTTATTATTGATAATAATTGTATTACGATATACTTATTCACAGCCTGTTAAGCGGTTTTGAGACTATTTTATTTTTTAATTCCTTATTGCTTTTAATTGTTTTCTGTCTTTTTACAATATCAGCATATCTTTAAATTAATTACACGCCTTTGCAGAGAACCTAAATTTTCTTGGTGTAGTGGAATCTGCTCTCTATTTGTACCGTTTTACACGCATAACACATGTCAATCAACGCACCCGAAGCAAAATTATTTTCTTTATCCATCGTTTTCGTGTTATCTAATTAAGTTTAATCTGGATAGAATACCGTAAATTTGGATTATTTTGGCATGGACTCGAGTAAAATTCTAATGAAACAATAGTGGCATATTCCATGTGCACTAGTGAGTTGAGCGGAAGCAAAATTGACCATTACGACGAACTGCAGTCGCTTCAACGAACGGCCTTTTTTTTCGTTGTCAGCCAAACTATCCACATTTACGTTCAAGAAATGAGGTGCCTAAATTTTTATATATACATTATTCTAATTTTTATATATTTTCTATTGCCGGTATATAATAAATATGCAAATCTGTAACAGGAAATGCGTACCTGGTAAAAAATTGGCACAAATAGAATCAGAAGGACATACCAAATTCAGTATGACCGAAAGGGGTAATCTATGTGCCCATCTGTTTTTTGCGGTACAACGCCTTATACCCACTATATATTTCGTCAAGGGTTGTGGACCAGGTGGAAAATACAAACTCCTATACAAATACGCATTCAAGCAGTAATGGAGCTAACTTTATATAAAGTTTTCGACAATACGTCTTCAAAGCCAGCTCATTATATATAGTATATACAGAGCATGTACATAATACCAACGCAATGGTTTCAAAAATATCTTGCCTCTAAATGGTATCCAAACAATGGATTTTGAGACAGGCTGAAGTTCACAATAAAAAAGTAGAAACTCTAAACACATGTTGTTCTGCAAATGTATACACACTGGCCAGCACGGACACGATATTTTGAATCTCATTCTGTTGGTACCTGGTGTTGGCTCGTTATTCGAAGCATCATTGTGTTGATAGTATGTACAGGTTCGGCATTTTGGAAAAAGTTTGTTCGAAAATTTTACAGACTCGCTACATATTATATATCCTGAATTGGCTTTGGATTCGCATTGTTAAAGACTTTATATGAGGTTAACTCCATTGCTATTTGAACGCACATTCGAAATAGAGATTGCACCGTCCAACTGTCCGACATTTCTTGACAAAGTATATGCTGGATGTTCGGCGTGGTACATGCTCATACTTATGAGTCGCCAGTAAGTACGAAACGCATCTGTAAATATTTGGTCCATGCTGACTTTGGAACATCCCACTGGTTCTATTTGAACAAAATTATTTTAATGATTTAGTAATAATTTATCATGCAGTTTGTAAATTTTTCTATAAGCAAAATTTATTTGAAGCCTGAAATTAAATTCAATAATCCATTTAATTTCAAAAAGTCTAGGGTTTGAGATCTGGTTGTTATAGAATTAAGTCTATATATATGTCTAACTATTGATAAATTTATTCTTTTTACTTTACCTTAAACATGTTCTCTACAAGTTTTAACTTAATTGTCACCTTTGATGTTATATTTTTTGTTTATGAATGAGCAACAACCCGGTTAATTCGGCAAACTTGGCGTATTAAACCAAATGCATACGGTCGAGTGCAATTATTGGTTGAATTAAAATTTACAAATTAAGTCTAAAATGCGTGGGAGAAAAATCTATTTTTCTTGATCCTAATAATTTTACCTAGAAGTCGAAATCGACCGTGATAGCCAGAGGAAAATGAGACCATGTCCGAATTCATAAGCATCTTTCCAAATATGATAAGAAATGCACATAGTCTGTTGCTGCTATTTGATGATTATTTTTAAAATACTGAGGAAATTATTGGCCTTTCAGTGGATTTTCGCTTTATTTTATGGGCACTGTTTCATTTCTGAAAAAAATATAAGATTTAGTTGTACTCTTATGAACGGAAAAGGTATTTGTTCAAAGCAAGTCGCGAGTATTTTCTAGTTTAGCATACATTTAAATCCACCGTGATGGTATCATTTACCGACTGGGCAAACCTAGTGTTAGTACCATATACTTTTTCAATACCATAATGTCGGTATCGGGTACTGGCACAATAGCCATAGTGTTGGTACCCTTTACAGACTCGGTATATATATTATATAGAGTGAGTTATCGCTGAAGCCGCAATGTTGAGATATGATGTTAACTTCACTACTGCAGGTTTACACATTCGTATAGGAGATTGTGGCGTCTTATTTTCCCACATTCCTCATCCAAATATATAGTGTGTAAAGGGTGTAATACCAGCTCCTACTGACGAGACGCCAGTAAGCACGAAGCGAACGTGCACGAGATTATACTTTCCGTTCATGCTGTCTTTTCTTAATCCTTCTGGTCACAAGTGAAATAATTTGTTAATAGGTGCACAACACCTAATACACAACTGCATATATATTAGTTCTCCGCAACAAACAGTATCTAGCTGTGAAAAGGTATTTTTCAGAATCCATTTGGGAGTAATTACTTCAAATAGGGAGTTCCCGTTAAAATCAAAGCCATTTTTCTGAGATTATCTTTGTTATTCTATGCAGGGTTTGGCTTAAATATGCATTTAGCCATAAGTTCTATTTATCGACAATTATTTATGAAAACAGAATGAATACAGGCGTGTTTGGTACTTCATTGTTTAAAATAACATAGCTCGACAGACAATCGGCATGTCATTAATAAATGCTTTAATGTAAAAAGATACGGCTCAGTTACTCAAACTTCGTTTCGTTTAACCAAGATATTTTGCTTACTGGCCAATTTTCAATTTGTGTGTGTGTGTGCGCGCGTGTTTGCGGGCATGTATAATTGTGAAGAATTCAGTTCAATAAATTTCCATATGTGTGTTGGAGCAACATATTCCAATTTCAGAATTTCTCAGGTTCGAGCCCTGTTCGCGACAAAATCATGAACAGTATGTGAAGAGTTCCCAATAAGGAATAAGCCGGTCTACTACACTATACAATTCTCAGTTTATACTGACAAATGTATGTATATAATGGGACTGGTGTTTATATCAAGATCGCAATTTTGATTTAAATAAAAATGATATGACCGTTATCGACAAAAGTATAAATTTAAAAAAAAACAAAATTACGCTATTTTTCCAGTGATGCGAACTATGAATAATCTTTCCTTTCTAAATTGTGAATAAGCCAGATTTTTTAATTACGCTTTAATATATTTTTAGCTCATCTATTTTTCAACTTAAAACAGTTTACTGTTATGCATCACGTGACGTGTTAACTTTTGGCGTTAAGAAAACTTTCTTCAACTATTATATTAAATTTAAATCTGACAGATGCACATACAAACACAAAAGAAGTAAAAGAAATCAGGAGTTTCAATTCACGTTGAGTAGATTTATAATAAACTCCATTTCAGATAATCAATATTTGTAGTGCTAAATAATAACGGTAAAGACTTTTGTCTGTAAAGCTTCTTTAAAAATATTGCATAACGTAATTCAATAAGGCGGGCTATAGCATATTATTCTTGACGTAAATTTTATCAGATCAATAGGTTTGGAGTTCTAATAGATAATTATGGATTATGACATTACAAGAAAAACATATATAAGCGTCATAGCAATATATATATATATATATATATATATATATATATATATATATATATATATATATATGTTTATATACAAAGATTTTTAAATAGTCAGTATAAAACAAACGTAGCAAAGGCAATTCACTACCTAGACTGTATTTGTCCAACTTTAGAATTTATAAAGTACTTGCTAGAATCGCTGCGGGCGGGATAAAAACTGGTTAACAATTACTAGAATCAAAATTACAAAATTGTTATAAACATCTGACCAATTAATTATTTACATTTGTCAGTACAAACTAAGAATTGTGTAGTATAGGAATGGCAATTCATCTGATAGACTAGTTTCGTTCTTATTGAGAACTCATCAAGTTTTGGCCAAAATTTGCCGTAGGCAAGGCATGTCTGCTTCGGAATCTGGTACTCTAACGAATGAGCCACCCTGCCGCACAAATAAATGCTCTAGAGTCCTGTGCAGTGTGAGAGTTTCAATACTGCTGGAAATGTTCCCTCGTTCGAGGCCCAGCCATAAAAATTCTGTCATTTGCTTAAATAGTGTCAAATAAAGACATTAACGATTTATTTGTTGAATTCGATTTGCTTGCTTTCTCAATGAGATCCACACACACACACAAATATATATATATATATATATATATATATATATATAAAGGATTCTGTTGAATATTTTCGGAGAGCTAGCTTCGGATGTTGAATCCATGGGATTTCCGTTCGCGGGTTGTCGCTTTGTACTTTCAGTTTCGCAAAAAATACGATTGAGGCCCATTTCCAAGTACGCGTCCGTTTTGTTTTCAAATGAGGCTGGGTGCGTATTTGTCACTTTCTTACAAAGGCTTCAACATCGTTCATACTAACCAGCGGAAATAAAGTGCGATCTAATCTTCATTGACTGGCGACGTTTCGATGTGACGTTTCCCATATCATCCTCAGGCCTCTAATCACACACACAGTCAAAATACTCACAATAGCAGATTTAAGCAAACGTGGTAACCTCATTCCGAAACAGTTCTATTTATATTTTAGTTTTTTGTACTCACCATTGGTTTTAAACAAAGAATTTGCTTTAGTAATTAAACTCTATATATGCATATGCATGGAGCATATGAAAACACTCACTCATAATAGCAGCTTAATACAATATCAAAACAGTTTTAAGACAATCGCTTACTATAGGCAATAACCTACCTAACCAAAAATAAAAAAGAGAACCACTCGATAAATCAGGAGTATTTGCGATACCTTGCATATATTGCCAGCTCAGGGATATAGGTGAAACCATGCGCCCGATAAAAGTTCGTAAAGGGGAACAAAAAGGCCTACAAATACGGACACATTCAAAGATCAAATCTAGCTAAGAATTCAAGAGAAAAAGGTCATAAATTTGACTGGGATAAATGCAAACGCATCGCGTTATGCCACCAAAACTGGTTAACTAGAATAATTAGAGAGTCCATTGAAATAAAATCGAGGAATGATGGAAGGAATATAACATCGGTAGAAAAATCATCAGGCCCAATATTTAATGAAGCTTTTTTCTAGGGTCAGTAAATGTGAGGCGGATGAACCTGAATTAATTACGAACCTAAGTAAGAAATCTCGTGTATTGAAAACTGATTGAGAATGACCCAGATCGATATAAATTCCTATTTTCTTCTATCCCTATCTTTCGCAAAATCATGACTCAGAAGATTGTACGCAGATTTATCAAAGGATATGAGATATGATATGCTAATAAATACGCTTATGAATTGGCTGCATATATATATATATATATATATATATATATATATATATATATATTGAGAGTGTTATATAATGATACTTATTAATCTCACATAGTTAAGTTGTATTTATGTATACATGTATATATTCATGTTTTTATACATATTTATATGTACTTTATATATTTATTTAAAGTACAAAGAACGTAATAAATAAATAAAAAGTTGACTTATAGAAAGAATTCATGGTTAACGACTGGCAATTGTCATTTGAAGAGGAACTTAAAATGTTGCGTTTATATATATATATATATATATATATATATATATATATATATATATATATTTCTGATTAGATTCATTTGAATCAAACAGTTGCTTATATTATATTTATATATGAATAAACATCTATAAATTCGATAAATGTAGATATTTATGTGTTTTGTATATTTTTGTATAATATGTTTTCTGAAATATATATAAAATCACACAATTGCTTATATTTATCTATACAGATGAATAATTGTACATGAGTTGAACATTTGTATATTTGTGTTTTTAATAAATTCATATATGTTGTGTTATATATATTATATATATATATATATATATATATATTCATTTAAATATAATGATTAATTTTAGATATGTGGACATATATTCATATACAATTATTTCTATATGTTGGTTGACTAGGCATCGTGTATGTTATTAGTAATGGGTAGACATATAAACACCAATCCCATTGTATTAAACCAGTCGTCGAACAACATAACAAAAATACCGCCAGTCGCAACGCACTGACGCGTTTCGACCTTCCATGATCATCATCAGAGTACGACAGCAAACTGACTAGCCATAATCAAACCGAATTGCATGTATATGGAAAGAAAAATTCGATAATCGGCTCTCACCTCTAGTAGTCTGGCATACATTGTACGTGACTCGAAGTGTCGGCTGCACAAATTCTATGCAGTCACGAACATTGGCTGTTTGTAGCTTTCGCCATATATATATATATATATATATATATATATATATATATATATATATATATATAGACGATGTCAAAACGCGTCAGTGCTTTGCGACTGACGGTAGTTTTGTTATGTTGTTCGTCTACTGGTTAAATACAATGGGATTGGTGTTTACTTCAAGCTCGAAAACTTGATTAAAAGAATTGTTACCACCACCCGCGCAATCATTTATTGCTAAGTTGTATTATGTATCTGTTCTGTCTTCGATCAGGCTGGATGCGTATTCGTCCCTTTCTTCCGAAGGCTTCAGCATCGTTCCTACAAAACACTGGAAATGAGGTACGATCTAATCTTTGTTTACTGGCGATGTTTCGATATGATGTTTTCCATATCATCCTCGGGCCCCTAATCACACACACAGTAAAAATACTCATAATAGCAGATTTGAGCAACATGGTTACCTCGTTCTGAAATTTTACTATCTATATTTTAGTTCTTTTAACTAACCAGTTGTTTAAAACCAAGAATTTGTTATAGAAACTAAATTCTACATATGTATATGCATGAAGCACATGAAAATACTCAATCAAAAACTATACATATAAATATCTATATGCAAAGACGTATGTTTATATATATATATATAAATATATATATATATACTGAAAATGGCAGACCAACTTTTGCCACAGTATAATTTCAGCTATCTCAAATTCCCGGTATAAATAATCACAACTAGTGTGCAGAATGTTGGAAGGGGTGAGAGAACGTATTGAACATGTGTAAAATAAGTGTAATGTTTCGATGTCACGGTAATTAAATTTAAAAATCGAAACTAAAAAAACCGACAAACTTTATGGTCAGATAAATACTGTTTGTTGCGAAGAACTAATATATATATATATATATATATATATATATATATATATATATATATATATATATATATGCAAATATGTATTAGGTGTTGTGAACCTAGTAACAAATTAGTTCAGTTGGGACCAGAAGGATAAGCCAAAGACAGCATGAACGGAAAGAATAACATCATGCACATCTATTTCGTGCTCACTAGCGACCCATCAGTAGGACCGGTATTACGCACATTAACCACTATATTTTTGGGTCAAGAATGAGAAATAATAGGACGGTACAATCTCCTAGACGAGTGTGTAAACCTGCAATAGTGAAGCTACCATCCTACAAAGTCTTCGACAATGCGACTGCAACGCTAACTCACATTATATAATATATATATATATATATATATATATTTATATATATATATATACTGAGTCTGTAAAGGATACTAACACCATGGCTAATCCTTTAATGACCAATACCAACATTATAATACCGAAAAGGTACATAGTACTAACATGAAGGATAAAAATGAATGTGATAGATCACAGAAATTGAGAAACACAATTTCAAAACACGTTATTCCAGTAAGTCCATACACTCTGACCTTGATCGATATCAGTTATCACATTTCGCGGTAAGCATGACATCATTCAGTTCAATATATAACAGTTAGATACTGTTTGTTGCGAAGAACTAATATATATGCAAGTTTGTATTAGATGTTGTGAACCAAGTAGCAAATTAGTTCCGTTGGGACCAGAAGGATAAACCAAAAGCAGCACGTACGGAAAGTATAATCTCATACACATTCGTTTCGTGCTTACTAGCGACTCATCAGTATGAGCCGGTATTACGCCCCTTAACCACTATATATTTGGGTGAAGAAAGTGGAATAATAGGACGGTACAATCTCCTAGACGAATGTGTAAACCTGCAATATTGAAGCTAACATCCTACAAAGTCTTCGGCAATGCGACTTCAACGCTAACTCACACTTTATAATATATATACCGTGTGTGAGTTCGTGCTGCTTTGTTTTATTCTTCTGGTCACAACTGAACTAATTTGTTACTAGTTTCGCAACACCTAATACATACTTTATGGTCAGATGCTGTTTTTAGCAGAAGATACTGTCAGACTCGCCTGTGTGAGAGATATACATAAAACGTTTACAGGAAATTATATGACTCTGTTGTAACTAACACGGGCTATATTCCAGTTATTTCGTTCGTAGGAGATATTTCGTATCCCATTACCGTTATCCGTCTTCGGTCCACAGTACATCGCAAGTCTTAGAATCAAGCAAGGGGAATAGCATACTTGCATTATTTGGCAAATCTTTATTTACAAAATTGCCAGACAAGTTTTAACCCATCAATATATTAAAAAACAAGCTATGCACCTGGAAATGTAACGGAATCAAGATTTTACCGACCTACGAGTGCTATCAATTGTCCCTAAACCGTCTAATGTGATATCAGTTCAAACAATGACAGCCCTACACCAAAGCAAATTTCTTTTAAGGAATATATTAAAACTTGCATTATTTGTTTATTGCCAGAATTTTCGATGAATTGTTGAAGGATAAGAGTTTTCCACAAAAGTATCCAACAGGAATAATCCAGTGTTAGTTCCAATACGGATCAAGTAATTGCTGAGAATTAAACGAACATTGGTTGCGCGAGTGGTGATAACAATTACTTTTAATCAAGGTTGCGATCTCCATGTAAACACCTGACCCATTATGTACACACATTTGTCAGTTTCGTTTATATTGACAAATGTATGTACATAATGTCTCAGGTGCTTTTCTCAATTTTGGAAACTTCATTAAAAGTATTCACTGATGATATCCGTTAGACATGAATTCATACTTACCTTTGTTTTACTCGCAATTTGAATTGTAAAATAAATATAAATTAAATATAAAACAGGTACACTAAACACAATTTAAAAAGTTCATTTTCTTTTCGCCAGAACTCAAACTGATTATAATATCTGGTAATTTAATTGGTCCACTTTATTTAAAGCAAGAATGATAGGTTGTATTAAACCCATTATATACAACAGCAAACATGAAGCGGAAAAATTGCATCCTGAGAAATTAAGTAACGCGCGCGCACACACAAACAATTAATCAATTTCATTCACATTCGTTTCGTGCTTACTAGCGACTTATCAGTAGGAGCCGGTACTACGCCCTCTAACCATTTTATATTTGGGCGAGGATTGTGGGATAATAGGACGCTACACATTTGTCTAGGAGATTGTACCGACCTATTTTCCCACATTCCTCACACAAATATATACTGGTTTAAAGGCGTAATACCGGCTCCTACTGATGAATCGCCAGTAAGCACGAAACGAATGTGCCTGAGATTATAATTTCCATTCATACTGCATTTGGTATATCCTTCTGGTCACCACTGAACTAATTTGTAACTAGGTTCGCAACACCTAATACATACTTGCATATATATTAGTTCTCATCAAAAAACAGTATTTAATTAATCAATTTGTTTTGAATGATTGGTGAGCAGTGCAAGCTTCATATGTTGACTTTTCGCAACTTGCTTTCGTGGGGTTTTGCTTCGCAAAGATCCGATTCATACCCATTTCCAAATACGCATCGATTAGGTTATCATTTTGGCTGGGTACGGACTCGTCTCTTTATTCCAAAGGCTTTAACCTCGTTCATACTAACCACTGGAATCTTCGTTGACTGACGACGTTTTAGAACCTGATTTCCGATTCCAATATCAGGCCTCTAGTCACACACACACACACACATATATATATATATATATATATATATAAAGCACAATACTCACGATTGCAGTGTTCGTGGGTTGTCGCTGCGAACTATATGCTTTGCAAAGATCCTAGAATGCAGCGAGTTTTTATTCGTATTGGCTGGGTGCAGATTCGTCACTTTCTTCCGAAGGCTTCAACATCGTACATTTCAAGTGGTCAGTGTGAACGAAGTTAAAGCCTTCGGAGGAACGGGACAAATCCGCACCAAGTCGTCAAAACCGATTAGTAGTCTTTGCTGTGTACATTGTTTCTACTTGTTAGCCTGCTGAACAAAACATCTGAATGAACGCATTCGTTGTTTCTAGAGCTCAATATTGACAAAATTATAGTATGCAGCACAACAAAACTTTCGAGCCGTGCTTTTTTCTTGTTGAAAGATTACAAATTCATAGCCGAATGCTATATAAAACGCATTAGCAGCATCAGCCAGGCAACGAAGATTAGATCGTGCCTTGTTTCAAGTGGTTAGCATGAACGACGTTGAAGCCTTCGGAAGAAAGAAACGAATCCACACCCAGCCAATAAGAAGCCAATCTCGATGCGTATTTGGAAATGGGGATCAATCGGATCTTTGCAAAACGGATAGTGCAAAGCGACAACCTACGAACGCACATCGCGAAGATTCAACATTTGAAGCTCGTACTGCACAACAATTCAAAATAAATTAATAAATTTTATTAAAATTATGTACAAGATTTACTTACTTAGCTCTTGTTGTGCGAAACAATGAAATTGCAATCGTTTTCTTCATTTTTACTCTGATAGATTGACGAGCTTAAATTTGGTGTCATTGTACATCAATATACCAGTACCCGGTAATATTAGAAAGGTGTAAAATGACGATGAAACTTGTTATGGAGATGATGAACAGATGTATATTTTCCACTTATTCTTTACTTAGGATGAAATTTCATAAGCAATTTAGAGGTGTTTCAACGTGGAAGCCACTGTCAGTTCCAATATCAAATATCTTCACGCGTTACATGGAGGAAATACCCTTATATATAACATCCTCGAAACCAAAAATGTATGTACGCTTCTTGAATGGAATATTATTTATGTTAAAATATGTGGACAATGAGCTGATAAATTTCTTAAACATATCCAAACAAGTGGGGAAACTTAAATTGATGATTGAAAAGGATCATGTAGCAAATTACCATTTCTGTATGTCAAATAAATTAACAATGTTACAATATTAGAACGAGGTATTTATAGGAAGGATACTTACTCATGTAATCCATTTAATTTCAAGTCAAATCATCACTATTGATTGCAAATTGGTATCTTAAAAGCATTGCCAATAAGAAGACTGCGGCTAATAGATATAAATCATAGAATGATTGAATTAGGTAGACTGCGAGAAATATTTAGTGTTAATGTGTGGGTACACATTTGTAATAAGTGTCATAATTAAATATAATCATAATTGAAAATACGTGAATTCAGATAGAATAAATTGTAACGGGAGAGTCATGATAATACTTGACTCCAAACTAAGTATGAAAATCAAAACTTTAGCATTAAAATACAATGTACATACCATTTGAAAACAAACTCTAAACATCAAGTGGGTATGAAATTCCACAAATCGAAATTAAATCGAGAAATGACATAATGAATGAAACAGCCGTAGAAAAATCACTAGGTTTGATTTGAAATGCAACACTAAATATAGGTAGGAAATGAATGTTGCGCGAATCAGAATCGGAAACTCGCTAAAGTAAAAAATAAGAATGTTGGAATATCATTCATTTACAAATAGCAGGGGATGATTAATTGACTAACTCTTAATTAAATTTAGCATTATCTTGTAATTTAATCCTTTATTATTTGTCATCCCAATGTATCTACTAGCTTTGGCTGTTTAAGGAGCTCAGAACATTTTAATAAACCTTTACATTTAAAAGCCACGTTTCTTTACACTATTGTGTAGGCCATTTTCGAATGTATTCTATGACTTCCATGTTACGTTAAACTATTATCTTATTGAAACTTTATTTTTATTTTTACAACTCTTGATTATTTACCATAAGAAAATTGCGACTGGTGTATCCACAATATTTTCGACCTTCCTTATATGAATGCCAATCGTGAATGCTTCATTTCCGGAAGTTTGTGTGAAAAATAGGTCGGATTTTTTCAAAGAGTAAATGACACTTGTCACTTTGGTTTCTCTTTTCTGAGTGTATACGTGCAGTAATTTATATTAATTTTTAAATTCTGTTCTAAACAAATGCGCGCATATACACACAGGCTTGGCGTACGGTTATCTAGTTAATCGTCAGTGGATGTCATTAGATTACTATAATCAAGTTTGCGAATTCGATCTAAACACCTGACCCATTAAGTTCATACATTTGTCAGTTTAAACTTGGAATTGTGTAGAGTAGAAAAGGCAATTCATCCAATTAAATACTGTTTGTTGCGGAGAACTAATATATACGCAAGTATGTATTAGGTGTTGCGAACCTAGTAACAAATTATTTCAGTTGTGACCTTTGGTTTATTCTTCTGGTCACAACTGAACTAATTCATCCAATTGTTTGGTTTCGTCCTTACTAGGATATCATCACGAACTGGCCAGAATTTGTCACGAACAGGGCTCCAACTAGGGCACGTCTGCTTCGGAATATGGTGCTCTAACCACTGAGATACCCTGCTGCATAATACACATTCTTAGTGTATACTGACAAATAAATGTACTTAAAGGTTCAAGTGTTTATTTCACGACCGCAACCTTGATTATATTAATTGTTATCACCGCCCGCGCAAACAATTTTCGCCTAATTAAATAAATTTTCATTACAATACCACTTCCCTCTGTAGTGTGGTATCTTGTCAATAATGACAGATTGGAGATAGTTAGTTAGAACTTTGGGTCTAAATGGGTGCCATATGAGCTACGCTTAAAACAATAAAGACTAACCGAGTTAAATAAATTGGTACATAAATGAAAATGGTATTTAATGTGCGGTAGGGTAGCTCAGTGGTTATAGCATCAGATTCCGAAAAAGACGTGACCAGGTTCGAACCCTGTACACGGCAAATTCTATCCAGTACGCGATGAGCTCCCAATAGGGATAAAACTGGTCTACTGAATGAATTGCCTTTTCTACACTACAAAATTCTTATTTTATACTCACATATTTATGTGCATAATGCATCAGGCTTATATATCGAAATCACAACCTTAATAATAGTAATTTTATCACCGCCCGCGTAAACAATTCTCGTTTAACAGTCTCAGCTGTGCGTAATTATTTTTATTTTTTAGCTTCGAATAAAACATGTAGATACGTCTTATTTCGAGTGTGACTTTTATAATAAACGTGTTAAACTGCTAGCTGATATATGATTTATATTTAAAGTTATCTCCAAAATAAATAGTTTGTCGAGCAATCGCGAACAAATAGGCGTTTAAACTAGAATGGCGTATAACCGATTTAATTTAAATACTGGGCCGCACATGTTGGTTTTATTTAGATACTGTTTATGGCGAAGAACTAATATATGTGCAATTATGTATTAGCTGTTGCGCACCTACTAACGAATTATTTCAAGTATGACCAGAAGGATAAACCAAAGACAGCATGAACGGAAAGTATAATCTCATGCACATTCCTTTCGTGATTGCTGGCGACTCAGCAGAAGGAGCCGGTATTATGCCCAGTAAGCACGAAGCGAATGTGCACGAGATTACACTTTCCGTTCATGCTGTCTTTGGTTTATCCTTCTGGT
This sequence comes from Eudiplozoon nipponicum, assembly GCA_029291075.1. NCBI lineage: Eukaryota > Metazoa > Platyhelminthes > Monogenea > Mazocraeidea > Diplozoidae > Eudiplozoon > Eudiplozoon nipponicum. The sequence goes on from JAQBSW010006869.1 coordinate 40,441, forward strand.
CACAACTGGAATAATTTGTTACTAGTTGCGCAACACCTAATATGTAATGTTGATTTATTGTTAATCGCTTTTTAAAAATAGCAAGAAAAAATTTTGTAGCGAATCGATTATATAAGCCGAAACATATGGAGTAAAAGTGAATAAAATGATTGCAGCCATCTTATTGAGTAAGTAAGTGCCAGGTAATTTATTGCATCTTTTCTTTTATCAGAGTGCGTTTAAACGTTTTTCGTCAATGCATACCGTTTTGCACATTTTAAAGGATTCAGAAAAGATGTCTTATCAATTCACAATAAATTTTATACTCAATGATTTTCGGAACTAAGTTATATGTTTATTTAAATAAAAATTTTAATGCCGTCTCAAAATAAATATCACGTTCTCCTAAAAATTTATTCCATTACCTTTATCAATCAATAATGTTTTCATCGTATGTTGATCGATTTCTACTTGTAAATAATTAGGCACACTTTTTTTAATATCACTCGTCATCTAATCACGTGAAGGTACTGATTTTATATCCTTTTTCCAACTTCTTCAATAGTCTTCCATTGTTGGTCTTTAAAAATGGCTGTTAAAACTGCCAAATACTGCAAAATGATCACATCTTATAATTATCTTGCACATCTAATTATGACACAAAAAACCGCTTCATTTCCATTATGCAAACCGCGCAAGATTTTTTCGATTAACACAGTTTGACCTACGTAAACTGCTTACCGAGACTTTGGTAAAATTATGCTACTAGTTTATTTAATTCGTTAGAGTAACTTTAATACTAAAAGCTTCTACAAAATTTTATGTACCTCTCACATATAGAGATAAAATGATTTTTCAGTTACAATTGATATACTTAATACAATTAAGCAATTAATGTTTGCGTGGGTGCAGTCACGAACATTAACTGTTTGCAACTTTCGCCACGTATACATATATTCAATGCGGTTTGATCCTCGATAGTCGGTTTGCTGTTGTACTCTGATGATAATCATGGAAGTTCGAAACGCGTCAGTGCGTTGCGGCTGGCGGTAGATTTGTTATGTTGTTTGACGACAGGTTATATACAATGGGATTGGTGTTTACTTCAAGCTCGCAAACTTGATTTAAAGAATTTTTACCACCACCCGCGCAATCAATTAATGTTAAATTTTATTGCCTTAATATGTATATGTGGCGAAAGCTGCAAACAATTAATGTTCGCGGCTGCCCAGAAATTGTGCAGCCGACATTTCCAGTCAAGTTCAATGTATGCGAGACTGCTAGAGGTGAGAGCCGCCTATCTAACTTTGATTTCCATATATATTCAATGCGGTTTGATCCTCGATAGTCAGTTTGCCGTCGTACTCTGATGATGATCATGGAAGGTCAAAACGCGTCAGTGCATTGCGGCTGGCGGTAGTTTTGTTATGTTGTTCGACGACTGGTTAAATACAGTGGGATTTGTGTTTACTTCCAGCTCGCAAACTTGATTTAAAGAATCGTTCATACTAATCAGTGGAAATGAGGTCCGATCTTATCTTCGTTGACGAAACTGATAGCGTATTGAGACTGATGTTTATATGAAATTTACTTATTTGATTAAAATTGCAGTCAGTATATTTTTTACATTATCTCCACAAGCACCTAAAATGTGAATATTTCTATATTTTTGCAGTTAAGTTTTGCAGAGCTTTAAAATTTTAGGAAAGTGTGAAATAGGACAACATGCATTAATTTAGACGGATTTTGTTTCTACACACAGTTCAATATTTTTATCGTATATTAAATGAACTAGACCCAATTTATTGCCAAACAAAATTCCGGTTTTCCTTCAAGAATATTACCTTATATATGCAATTGATATTTGCTCAACAGGTAACTTTGTCTATAGCTTACGGAAGTAAGACCCGGGTTTACTTGTCGAATGTCCTGTTTTACTTTTTGCAAGATTGACCAAATAAACTACGATGAAATAAGTTTACATCTAAGAATACTTCTTAACTTATTGTCTAATATCAAATCCAGTTTAGAGACAGAATATGATTTCTGAAATTCGTGACAATATATTCTAAAATCTAACAGACTGTGTGTAAAAGTAATGCAATTTCGCTCTAGCTACCGTGCGTTTAATGAATAGCTATGACTTTTTCTGACTATTACAATTGTGCAAATAATCAACAACGATAACTCTCCAAATTAAATTATCTCATATATATATATATATATATATATATATACAGGGAGAGAGAGAGGCGATCTACTGGCCTCAATAATTGCGCAGCGGTTAAATAGAATCACCAAGGAGAAATTTCCTAATGTAAAAGTTTACATCACATTCAGCGCACAGAGAATCATGAGGTTGGATGTCAAAAATCAATTTCCAATTCACTCCAAATTATCCATAGTCTACAAATTATGATTTATGTGCGGTAGCATACGTAGTAGACGTAAGAATAAGCAATTGATCAACAGAATATAGCAACATTTGTTGCAGAAATTGAGTTTTAATATTTTGGCACAGTCAGCAAAATCAGCTATCTCCGATTATATATTTGAAACGAGACACCCGGCCAATTTGACTAATTTATCAATTCTACGCAATGTAAGTCCCCAAAAGTATGTATATACGGAGCTCTTTATATAAAACAACAAGCACCTGGCCTGTTAATTCAAATGTTTCACCAAAATGATATTTTAATTGACTGGTCACGAATCACACAATCCAACAATAATTATCTATCGTTCGGGAAAGCCCAAAATCCCGCTCGATTATTATTATAATCAAGGTTGCGGTGTTGATATAAACACCTGACACATTAATTACTTACATATGTCAGTATAAACTAAGAATTGTATAGTGTAGAAAAGGCAATTCATCCAGTAGACCGGTTTCGTCCTTATTGGGAACTCATCAAGTACTGGCCAGAATTTGAGTTCCCAATAAGGACGAAACCGGTCTACTGGATGAATTGCCTTTTCTACACTACACAATTCTTAGTTTATACTGACATATGTAAGTAATTAATGGGTCAGGTGTTTATATCAACACCGCAACCTTGATTATAATAATTGTTATCACCACCCATCCGCTAGATTAGCCTCAACAAAAATTCGATCAGATTGACAACAATTTGAAGAATAAAAACAGCTTCAATAACGTCATCACTACTACCGTTAACAACAACAGAAATTTTACAAAAATGTAAGCATTCAAAATTGCGCTGTTACCAAGGTGACAGCATGAAATTAAAGAAAAAGACAAAACGAAAGATGATATTTGGGGGGGGAAGTTCCTACAGGTAACAGCCAACAAAGCGAGCAGTTGGTCAAAAACCAATCCATCAGTACAAGAATGACTAGATCTCAGACATCACTCTGCAATACAGCGAGAATGACATGTACACGCACACAGATATATACGCTTATGCACTTATAAATCAGCCCAGACAGGAAATAGAAGTAAGACCGGGTCAGTCTAGTTGCTGCTCACATAATCAAATGTAAACCCACGATATACATAAATAAAAGATTTTAAAGTGAAAATTAATATTCTCGAATTAAACGGCCATTATCCATTTTGTTATTCAATATGATTTATCATTCTAATGGTGAATATACTGTGTAATATTTGAAGGCAATGGACATTATAAAGTATATATACTGATTAACTTATCTTATCTCATATACAGAGGGCTGCACATGGCTCTATACTACTAATTAGTACGTGCCGTCTATATTATACAGTCTGTTATAAAATACAATAACTGCTTGCAAGTTTAATAGATCAAGGATTTTGGATATGTCAGTTAAATGAATACACTGGAGAAGTGGGTAAAAAAATTTATATTGTATTTAAGTACAAACATAGATGAGCACAGTTAATTTAAAATATACCACAGGATTAACGACTAGTGTATATCAGTGCAATTTACATATATACTACATGACAAGATGAGCTTAGTAGTTAACAATTAGCACATGACGTAAATTAACTAATATCCATTTAATGATGTCTGTAAAACTTGACAAAATAATTAATAGCAAATAACGCATATAAACAAAATATGTTGCGCGACAGGTAATAGATTAATTACTTGGTATTTCTTGCACCCAACATGGTGTTTTCTTCTACCCTGTTCCATTTTACTCCGGATACATCGGCTTCCTGTTACGGAGACCCTTTTCATCCCAAAAAACAATTTTCCAACTCTTAAGTCAAGTGGTAATTTAGTTTAAACCGTTTCATTTATAACATTTGTTAAATCTCTTAAGTATTAATATCTTTTCACCCAGTAAGTGTGTGTCACGTTTGTGTATGTATGTGTTTGCACGTGCACACGCATAGAAATGAAATTACATTTATGTCATAACAACTAGATTAGCGTACAATTAAACAATAGTTGATCGCGCGGGTTGTCGTAACAATTCTTAAAATCAAGTTTGCGAGCTTGAAGTAAACACCAATCCCATTGTATTTAACCAGTCGTCGAACAACATAACAAAACTACCGCCAGCCGCAACGCACTGACGCGTTTCGACCTTCCATGATCATCATCAGAGTACGACGGCAAACTGACTATCGAGGATCAAACCACATTGAATATATATGGAAAGCAAAATTAGATATGCAACTCTCACCTCTAGTAGTCTTGCATACATTGTACGTGACTGGAAATGTCGGCTGCACAATTTCTACGCAGTCACGAACATTAGCTGTTTGTAGCTTTCGCCACACGCATATATATATATATATATATATATATATATATATATATATATATATATATATATATA
>JAQBSW010006870.1:0-45212 GCA_029291075.1 Eudiplozoon nipponicum
CCTATAATTCCACATTCGTCTACCAAAAATATATAGTGGTTAAAGGGCGTAATACCGGCTCCTACTGATGAGTCGCCAGTAAGCACGGAACGAATGTGCATGAGATTATACTTTCCGTTCATGCTGCCTTTGGTTTATCCTTCTGGTCACAACTGAACTAATTTATTACTAGGTTCGCAACACCTAATACATACTTGCATATATATTAGTTCTCCGCAACAAACAGTATTTAACATCATCTAAAGTAATCCAGTGCCACGATCGACCGTTTGTAATATACACAAAAAAACCATTTATTTCATATGAAATACTTTTCATATAACTTTAAAGAAATGGAAATTCTTCACCATTGCTTGTGTTAAAAACTAAAAATATCTCCTAATCCTACATCATGTAAATTTCAACCGTCGATATATTGGTAAATGGAGTATTTTAATAAAGTGTTTTAATAAATTTATTTCTTGTGATTCTCCCCCTATCCATAAGCTATGAAAGAACCAGTGTCTCATAGATGAAATCAGTATATAGTGTTGCCTCAAATTCCTTCTCCATTTAATGTTTAACCTAGGCATTATTAAATTTGACGTAGTTTTTCTCACAGTATTCAGATGGAAAGTGTTATATAGACCGATAATTCCATGACGGCTTGAATTAGGCTTTTGTCTATATGCGATCTAGAGCAAATGCGTGGCTTTAAACGAGATGGTTTCTGGGAACTGCGAAAAATTTGGCTTACAAACCAAGTATGCTCTTAAACCAAAAATAAAATCTCGCAAAATGTGTCTACGTGAAATCTTCTAACACAAAACAGCCAATCCCATATAAGTAAGGACCACATTCGAGCTTAAAATGTGGTTATTTTAATTATTTCTATTTTACAAACTATAATTATGCATAATGTACAAGTGTCATTAGCACGCAGGAGATCATCTTCACCAGGTGGCGGAATTCGTCCAAATTTCCCAATTGGTTGGTTGAGTTGATTCAGTTTACCTACGTAGTGCTTATCAGATTTCAAATTATACTGTGCCGAAGTGCTCAACTTGCATCCAATCAAAGTTCAATAGGCAACTTCAGTTTACAAATCGACATCGTAGAATACCAGTGTGCTTATGCATAACCCTTTCCAGTAATAAATCCTCCAAATCATCAAACATTGTCAAGAATTTTGCCCTAAATAGGGCTCGGAACGAGATACGATTGCTACCATGTCAGTGATTATCCACTGTGCCACCCTGCAGCACTTTAAACACATTGCTCAGACATATAATACCCAAACGTTTTTATTGTTAGCCTTTCTTTCATGCCTAGCCTATGTATTATTCATCCGACCGGAAGTGCCAATTAGCCATCACCAATCTGTTATTCTAGAACCGACCGTGATTTAAATATGCAATTTTAATCATCGCCCACACTTCCGCTTGAAAATACGACGTCTGAACCAAAATCACAGATCAAAGACGGTCTCATGGAACCTCAGGCTAGAACGTGTGCTGCCCAGGCCTCATTTGCAGGAACGCGAACCAAAATTATAAATTATGCATTTTTATGACTAGGCTATTCGGTATGCGGCAGAGTGGCACAACGCATTAAGTCACAGACTCCGAGGCAAATGTGCCCTGGTTTGTTCACGCAACAAACTTGTGGACGGTACATGAAGAATTCCCTTCAAGAGTGAAGCAAGTTTATTGAATGAATTGTCTTTGGTACCCTGTGTAAATCATATTTCAAACTGACATTCTCTCTGCCTCTCTCTCTCTCTCTCTCTCTCTCTCGTAAATCTCACTAATAATTTGTCTATATTAACTTATATACTTTTCTTCACTTCTTATAGTCATATGGCAGTGAAACATTAGTCACTTTTTCTTTGTATGGTTGGACATGATATATATATATATATAATACGATTCGTGTTTACAAATAGCCCGAAAACATGATTTAAACATTTGCTATCAATGCCAATGCAATCATTATTTTATAAGTGTATATAACCGCCATTATTTAACACATAACAAGGTGGTAAAATGTCTGTTGCTGAAAGCAAGTTTGGATATGGCAAGTTAGAACCACGGTTCAAACGAGAAACCACGTAGTCTCCATCTGAACGAAAGCTGACTAAAAATTAATTTCGTTTAATGTACGGCAGTGCGTAGCGACACAGACTCCAAATAAAATACGCTTCGTCGAAGGAATAATTTGGGGCTTTAATTGAAGATTTCCTAACAAGATGGAAACCAGTCTACTGGTGGAATTGTTTTCGCTTCTTTATATATTGTTTAGTCGATAAAAATATATATTTATCCTTACAAGTTTCAGCATTTTTTTCAAATATGAGAAAAAAGAACCACACACCATGGAATATCATTTATTAATAAATCTTATTTCTGGCAGCATCTACAGTCATTATTCTGGATTCGTTAATAATTTCGTTCAACCAATCCCAACTGTGCATTTGGCGCAGCCAATCCCCTTTTAGTTATGCCTGTCTTTGTTTTGCGCGATTTAGACCACTTCTTTTGCGTAACGTCATGAGGTGTGTCATCGCTTTCCTTGTGAGTGTGTGGATACTGGCCATATATCTCGATTAATACAAAACTTTTCTTTAAAATCTTTCATTTGATTATGTGTGTGGCAACAAATCTTACTCGGATTTACTTCTATTTATTGTTTAGGCTGATTCGTAAGTGTGTATGCGTATGTGTCTGTGTGTGTCCGTTTGCATTTAAAGACATTTATCGTGAACTACAAAGCGACATTTTAGATCTGGTTAATTTTGTATTGATGGCTTGAGAGTTAACCAACTGTTCACCATGTTGGTTTTCACGTGTACGAATTTTATATTTCCCAGTGTAGTCTTTCGTCTCTCCTTGTTACGCCATCTTGTTTTGTCCACTTGGTAACAGCGCAGATGCGGATTGCAGTGTTGAACGCTCATGTTGTTTGGAAAATTCTGTCACCTTATGTGCAGATGCTTTTTCCTCTTCAGTTAGTTGCCAATCCGTCGAGGGGGTATTTGGTCTTGCCTGGATGCTAGTAAATTGTTGCTGTGTTTTTTTATTCGTGGCCAATCGATTAGATTATCATTTTGATGAAAGCTTTGAATATGTAGGCGAAATGTTACATATATATATATATATATATATATATATATGTGTATATATATATATATATATATATATATATATATATATATTTATTTATTTATTTATTTATTTATTTATATATAGTTGGATTAGGTTTTACATAAATCTAGCAAATTTGATGTACATTACTAATGAATAATTGATTAATTGATTGATTTTTAATTAAAAAATTATTTACCGTTAAAATGGTCAATAATAATTTTTTTCGCCGACGAAGCCTGTTGTGTATACTTATTTTTCTTCTCTGTTTCACTTAAATTATTACTTTAACTTCACTGGAAAACTTCCTAAAATGTTAACCAATAATAAAAACACAATAAAAAGTGAAATAAAATTTATAAAATTTCAATTTTCATTCCAGGCATCCACACATCGTGAAGAGACAAACGAGCGCGTTAAAATAAAAAAAGCAATCTTCTAGACTGTTATTTGAACTAACAAACGCACACCTACCTGACAAACTGCCGGTACGCTCATTTCGCTTATTCTCAAAGCCCAACGCTTTCAATAAACTGGTTATCTCCTTGGCCGTCTCATCGGATGACAGGCCTTTGATTTTTGCCACAAAAGTAATATGCTCAGCCACAGTCAGGTCGTCGTAGAGGATGTTGTGTTGGGGACAAATTCCCATGTTCTGCTGAATTGAGGCCAAGTCGTAACGCAAATCGAAGCCATTGATGATCGCAGTGCCTCTCGTCGGCCGCAGTATACCTGAGAGCATTAGAATTGTCGTCGTCTTTCCCGCGCCATTATGCCCCAAAAATGAAGTGATCTGGCCCTCGTAAAAGTTAACCTTCAAGTTGTCCACAGCGGTTACATCACTGCTTCCCTTGAACACCTTTGTCAGTCCAATTACCTGAACCCCGACAGGAAGACCAATTGGCTCGGGTTCGTATGCACATTCGAGCGAGTTATGAAGTTCCTCCTGGCATTTATGATTGACGTTTGAATCTGTGGCATTGTCCTGAGAAGCGCCATAAAGCGGTCCTATTCTGAGCAAGTGTTTTTTCCGCAACAAGGTGAATTTTTCTGAAATTCTAGTTTTGCAACAGGTGAAGCAATCTACGCAATATGATTTTAGATTCTATTTTAATATGTGCATGAGTGTGAGGTGTCCACACATAAGATAAAAGATAAAAATCGTTGTCTATTCATTTTTATAGAAAATATTGTATATTGGCTATAATTTGTTGTAAATATAAATTTTTCAAATTCTAACCATCTATGCCACAATCATTCGTTTGAAACGTTTATCTGGGAGCAGCCCAAATTTCGTAAATTAAGAATATTTTAGCTGCTCTAAACAGTTGAACAAGTGTGCATGAATATCACTAGTAGAAGATAATTATCTTTTTATACTTTCAAGTTCAGATATAAAGCATGAGAGCAGACGGACTGACAAATATCAAAATAATATTAATATAAATATATATATATATATATATATATATATTTCTAATTATGAAGAAAAAACACATTAACAATATATTGGAAACGGGGCACCCAGTCAATTCGACCAATTTCTCAATTCTACATAAAGCAAAATCAGAAAAATTATTATTCATTTATGAAGCCCTTTATATAAAACAACAAGCACCTGACCTGGATATTCAAAACTTTCATCAACATGATATTCTAATAGACTGGCCACGAATAACAAAATTCAACAACAATTTACAAGTATCCAGGCAAGACCGAACACGCACTCGACTAGACTCAACAAACTGTCAGTCGGATTGGCAACAAACTGAAGAGGAAAAAACAGATGCACATACGATGACAGAAATTTCGAAACAATATGAGCGTTTAACACTGAAATCCGCACTTGCCCTGTTACCAAGTGAAAAATACAAAATGGCGCAACAATGTGAAACAAAAAAGTACACTCGGAAAAATAGCAGTCGTACACATGACAGCGAGCAATGCGCACAGATGGTTAATTCTCAAGCCATCAAAACAAAAATGACCAGATCTCAGACATCCCTTTGCAATACAGCGAGAAAGATCGTTACATGTGAACAGACACACACACAGACACAAACGCATACACACTTACCAATCAGCCAAAACAAGAAATAGAAGTAAAAGCGAGTCAGATTTGTTGCCACCCACATATTTAAATGTGAACCAAGAATGTATATAAATGAAAGATTGTAGAGCGATTTTTAATAATCTTGAAATAAATGGCCGTTATCCGCTTTGTTATTAGTGTGTTTTTTCTTCCTAATTAGAAATATACTGTGTAATATTTGAAGGCAATGGACATAATATAGAAAGATATATATATATATATATATATATATATATATATATATATATATATATATATATATATAGACAGTCATAAATGCGGTTCTCAACCCATCATTCTTGCATACATTCAAATGAGGCTTTTGTGTATAATTTTCCTAAATTAAATATACATGATGTGTGTAACATCTTAAATCAATTTTCCGTCGTTCTCTGACTATTTCTATGACAGATCGAAACTCTTGTTATGTGGAAGTAAACTTGGTAATTATTTTAAACTCTATCCAAGTAATTAATGAGATTTTATGTAATTTATCCAACAGAATATAAATTGTCATATAGGAAACATATTAGTGATAAAAGGTAGCACTGAATAATACACATTTTAAAGTTATATAACGCAAACAAATTAATTGTAATTTGCCTAGAATACACAAAAAATTAGCAGTGAAATTACATCCGAAAACTGGGCACTACATGGGACTGTGCCATTTACAAGACACACAGTTGGAAAGATCTTTAAGCAATAGTTTTGATAATCAATTTTCTAATACAAGTATAATTTTATGTCTAGTGGACTTGACACCAGTTTCCGTCAATATAAAGGATCAATAGTTTTCCTCGAACCATCTAATATTGCTTAATTGGCTCTGAGCACTACATGCAGTAGATTGAAATTTTACTCATGAAGTTTGCACACTAGTGATTTATAATAAACACGGCTGGCATATTAAGACATAAATATTCCAATAATTCAACGCCAAATATGCAAAAATCAAATTCAAAACCGAATAGGTTTTCATTTTTTCAGGCAAACGAACTATAGCAAAATGCGTATTGCCAAAGCTTGTAGTTTTGGTATATTTTTTTGCAAACAAATAAACTTTTATTTTTAAAACTGAATAATTCTAAAGCAGTTTGTGTGTGTCTGTATGTGTACATGCTTCAATGCGTAATTTTATATTTTATTTTTTGGCAATATAAAAAATTGTTTCGGAATCTTTTTGTGAGCTCCACCAGCAGCCTAGGTTTCTCTCTTTATTTAAATCAAGTTTGCGAGCTTGAAGTTAACACCAATCCCATTGTATTTAACCAGTCATCGAACAGCATAACAAAACTACCGCCAGCCGCAACGCAATGACGCGTTTCGACCTTCCATAATCATCATCAGATTACGACGGCAAACTGACCATCGAGGATCAAACCGCATTGAATGTATATGAGATATGACATATGATCTCCATATATATTCAATGCGGTTTGATCCTCGCTTGTCAGTTTTCCGTCGTACTCTGATGATGGTCAAGGAAGGTCGAAACGCGTCAGTGCGTTGCGGCTGGCGGTAATTTCGTTATGTTGTTCGACGACTGGTTAAATACAATGGCGTTGGTGTTTACTTCAAGCTCGCAAACTTGATTCAAAGAACTGTTACCACCACCCGAGCAATCAATTATTTAAAAAAATTGTATTGCATATATAGGTTTATTTCTCTTCGTTGAACATCCGTTAGAAGAAGAACTCCTTTTAAATCTTAGTGGCGTGAAAGAACTTCCGGTATGAAGAAATTTCTCAAAGTTCACAATTTCTATGGATTCTTGTCATTATAACACAAAAAATCCAACGAGAAATTATACATTATATCACTTAATCGTTCATTGCTGACATTTGCTCTTAGATACAATTTCAACAGCCTTTAAGTAAACGACAGACTGCAATTTTTTAACAGTAAAAATATTTATTTTAATTTTAAGCAACCCTCGGTTTTGTAATATTTTGCACAACTGTAGCAAACCTGTTTCTCCAGTTTCGCAGAAGACGCCATCTGATCAAGTGTTTCGTTCTTGGAGCACTTCTTTCTCGAGCTCCGCCAGTACTGGCGTGTGAATAGAAAGTAGAACGGTTGACGAGCACCATATCTTCCAGGGTACACAGCCTCAATATACCAGGCCAGCAGAAAGTAGCCTGCCGCATCCACCCACAGCATTATAACACAGTTACCTAAACGCACGTTGCCATCCATGTACTTTGGAGAAATTAAATCAGACCAGCCGACACCACGACCCTGCATTTCAGTTCGAGCAATGCTCAACCAACCGAGACTGTAGCTCACCTGTGGACTGAGACATAACAGCCAAATGGCCACTTCGCTGAATCTAGCCTCATTCAACATCACCACCAATGTAGGGAGGTACATAACAAAGTAGAGTAGACCTGAAACAATTGCAGACAAATTTGCGTTGTCGAAAAACACTGAGAAAAGACACGCCTGGCAAAGAATCGACACAATATAGGATATCAGGTAGAAGATCAAGACGCCAAGATCAACCTGAGGTATAATATTGCCAAATTTAATTATAAGAGCCATTATCACTGCTGAAAGTCCACAAGACAGGACACCAAATGTGAGCCATACTAGCCAATACATGCCATTCGTGAGGCCCATCACCTTGGTATACTCTTTCACACGGCTCTCCTTCTCATAGACGATATTTTTCACTGTCACAACAATTGAATATATCCAAGAGAGCACAAAAAAGAGCGGAAGAATTGGTGTGAACACCTCGATGAATTTGTCTCTCATAAAACAAGGAGTTGGCATCAATTTCACTTCAACAGGGCTGATTCTACGCGGTGAAAATTGGATGCTCTCCGGTGAAGACTTCAATCTGATCAGTTCGTCAACGGGGTCTGATTCATTGGCTAGTATGGTGACCAAAGCGTTGCTCAACAGATCTTGCAAATCCAATGCTCCACTAGTAAAGTATTTGAGGTCACCTGATGGACTATTACGAGGACTCGGTGTCCAGAAGCGATCTAGCACAATGAAATCTGTTGTCGTGTCAACAATGCTGGGATTGTAACGAAGTCTCACATTCATTTTTAGTAAGCCGTCGCGAATTTGACTGTCATTTATGCCAGTAAGAGTTGTCGGTGCGTTGTCGAATATCACACCTGCGATCAGAAATGCGCTAGGGTTGAGAGTTTCGTTGACAATGTTGGTTAGCACGGCTTCGGATCTGACACCGAACACCTTTGTGTCCAAGTTTAAACATGACTTGAGCAATGAATAACCATGGTATGCAGTTTCTTGCGCGGTGTCTACTGCAGACTGTAATAAATTAATAATGGTTAACTGTTTGCTTATTTGTTGACAGAATGTTGAACTGGACACGTTGGCTGTTGAAGGCGACAAAGAATAATTGTTTGCACAGAGGCTGTGCAGCTGACGTAACAGACTCGTGTCGCTTTTCAGCGTACTCAGAATTCGGTTCAGAGTCACGGCAGTGGTTGAAGAGAAGTGGAGCATTAAATTTCGAATCTCTATTAACTGTCGTTGAGGAAGAGTAACTCTGCAAGAGAGTTAAGAAGACAGAGGAAAACAATAAGTCGCTAAATAATGATTTTTTTTCTTCTTCTTAATTTGATTTGAACCAGTGCACTATCGTAATGCAAGTTATAAATGAGAAATCAATTATAATTGCGTTTACCAATCTAAATTCTGGACAAAGTCTTGCGCCGGCATCCATTGTATTCGCAGTAATACAATAGAAGACGCGAATGTTGGCAGATGGAACCCATCTACTGAACCATGGCTAGACCAATCACTGGTTACTGTTCAGTTATGGATTTGAACGCATTTTTCTTGTGCGGGACATTTGATAGCACTCTTAGGTCGGTAAAATCTTGAATTTTGATCATTTTCAGGTGATCTGATTATTGGCCTCGATTGATGGGTTCTCATTTGTCCCATCTTTTTTAAGCCTGCCATCAGCTGATTGTCTGACAATGACGTTGGAACAAGATTTTCCATTGTTCCAACGTCATTTTCAGACAATCAGCTGATGAAAGGCTTAAAAAAGAAAGGACAAGTAGGATTCCATCAATCAAGGTCAATAATCAGAGCACCTGAAAATTATCAAAATTAAAGATTTTACCGACCTAAGAGTGCTATCAAATGTCCCGAACAATAAAAATGCGGTCAAATCTACAACAAGAAGGACAGCACTGGGCAACGAGATTCATCATTCAAGATTTTCCATTGTTCTCTTCTCAAAATATCGTGACTTCATTTCCAGTCTCATCTTCAGGGTTGACACAATACGCACATGAATAAATGTGGTATCCTCATTCAAGACAGATATATTTATATCTATTTTAATTCTAAAAGTAATTTTAATTGTCTTCCTAATGTCCGGTCTTCATACCTAGTCTCTAATACTCAAATGTATACAAAAACTTATCCCTGTCCCCTTCCGTGCACACAACTACCTATAAATATGTGTATTTTACTACAGTGGCATTTATTGAATAACTATAAGCACACCTAATGTATTGACATGCACGCCTATCACTGATATCTATATTTTAGTCGCTGTTCCGGACGCATAGAAAGATCAAAAAAATTTTGATTTCAATATTGCAGTAATCCTCATATACCCTAAGTTTACCTAATCACATCCTGCTTGCAATAGGCTATAGACAGAGAGAGAGAGAGGTTAAACAAAGGCCCACCTGTAAGATTTCACAAGACAATTATTCGTTCTTAGGTGTATTTTCCAAAATGTACTATGAAGTAGCTTTCCTCTAAAATGCAGCTTTAAATTAATTTCTCCTACAGATTGCGAGTGATACCTTCCCGTATAATCTTCTTGGCGTGTTGTTTATTACATCAAAATCGAGACAATTACTAAAAACGTGGTTGTTTTCGTGCTCTTTTTGGGATTACTTGTCACATTTAAGTTAAGTGGAGCTGCAGATTTCAAGTGAAATCTCCTAGACGAATGTGTAAACCTGCAGGAGTGAAGCCAACTTCATATAGTCTCGACAATGCGACTTCCACGCTAACTCACTCTATATATATATATATATATATATATATATATAATATATATACCGATTCTGTAAAGGATAATAACACTATGGCTATTGTGTTAGTAAAGGATAGCAACATTGTAGCATCGAAATTGTACATGGTACTAACACAATGGTTTCCGAGTCGGAACATGGTACCAACATGATGGATATCAATGTATGCTCTCGTTCACCGAAATTGAGATTTACAACAATTTCTGAACACCTGTTACTCCAGTAAATCCATACACTCTGGCCTTGATCAATATCAGTTATCACATTTCGCGGTAAGCATGACATCATTCAATTCAATATATTGCAGTTAAATACTGTTTGTTTCGGAGTACTAATATATATGCAAGTATCTATTAGGTGTAGCGAAACTAGTAAAAAATTATTTCAGTTGTGACCAGAAAGATAAACCAAAGTCTGCAAAAAACAGTGTCTAATTCTTTTGCATATTTTGTTTCTAACATTTCTTCCTGTCCAAGTTAACTATAAATGCCTCATAACTATAAATGTATTATAAGCGCTTGCCAACAATTTAACCAACCATACCAGCCTCATTTTCGAAGCTACGTTTATCGTAGTAAATTCACTATCTCATGAGTACTATCCAGGCAAGTTGAAGGTAATCCCACCTTTCAATCATCTGATATATATATATATATATATATATATATATATATATATATATATATATATATATATATTAATCCTTTCGTGTTATCTCGTATTTGATTAAAGTAGAACAACATAAATTTAAGCACTTTCTTTTTGCTTTGTAACTAGATTTTTATACGTAACAGCATCTCTGCGCATACCCTGTTGAAGCTTCAGTAATTAACTGCCAAGCCATTGAAATTCATTATTAAATTTGACATGATGCTAGTATATCACATTCGAAGGAGCAATTGAAACCAAAATGCCAGTTTGGCAGTGATCTAAAGGTGAAGGTTGTGTACCTGGTTAAGGTAACGTAATCAACATCAAATCGAAATAAACATGAATTAAAGAAACCGGTAAACAAAATAATAATTAAAAATAATTTGCCAGTTTTTAAATTGTCAGGTATAAATTATAATGCAATGCGAGCAAGAGAACATAAATATCAACTTTGGAAACAAGTTTAAATTTGTAATAAATACAACGTAGCTTATTTAAAGAAGCCTGACGAAGAAAAAAAGAGAAAACTCGTTGTCTCTTCCGAGCCACAAGTTATTAGGATAATTTAAAAGGCAGGATGGGAAAGGGCTATTCAATTTTTTGCCGAAATTTCCTACTTTTTTTGCTATTAATGCATTTTTACACTTTATCACAATTCTTCCAAATTTGAATTTTAAAAATGCTGCTAAAGCACAATAGTTCAATTATGTGAGATGAATAGATATTTAAGATTTAAATACCAATATGTCACACGGCAACTGAGAGAAATGCATTCTATTGTAAATTCGAGACTGCCTTAAATAATTAAACAGGGAAACCAAATAACTAATCAATTATATCATTGTTTAAAATGCCGCCATCCCAATCGTAGCTGATAATATAAGTTGAAATTGCCATTTAATTCGCAGAAGCAGATAATATTAGTTTAGAAGGAATTATAAAGGTAGATTAAGCAACTCGATAACAAAACAAATTAAGAAAATACTTGCTCCATTTTATCAAACCTCGATGTAGTATGACATTCTAATGAGAAGAAATTAAATAATGCGAGGTTGAAGTAAACTTGATTGCATAAAAGCAATTGCAAGAAATAGCAAAATCACTTCTAGGCATACAGACTGACACGATTCGAAATTCTAGAATTAAAATCAAGGTGCGACGGCGAACTGACCGAGCATGTTCGTTACTGCATGGAAAGTGTTCAAACGAAATTTCAAGTCAAGCTCAATTTATACGACATTAGTAGAGGTGAGAACTGCATATAAACTTCAGCTCGCCAAATGAATGCATTGAGGTTTGATACTCGCTGGTCAGATTGCCGTCGCAATAAGTTGATGATCATGGAAGTTAAAATGCGCGAAACTACTCGTGACCGAAGGAAGTTTTGCTTAGTTTTTCGTCGAGATGGTTTAATTCAAGCGGATTGGTGTTTATTTAATTAAGATTGCTCGCCACATAAATGCCTTGCGGTTTGATCCTCGCTAGTCAGTTTGCCGTCGTACTCTGATGATGATCGTGGAAGTTAAAATATGCGAATCTACGTGTAAGTAAATGAGGTTTTGCTACATTTTTCGACGAGATGGTTTAATTAAATAGGATTGGTGTTTACTTTATTTAGATTTATCGCCACATAATTGTATTGCGGTTTGATCCTCGCTAGTCAGTTTGCCGTCGCAATCTGATGATGATCGCGGAAGTTAAAATATGCGAATCTACGTGTAAGCGAATGAGGTTTTGCTACATTTTTCGACGAGATGGTTAAATTAAATAGGATTGGTGTTTACTTTATTTAGATTTATCGCCACATAATTGTATTGCGGTTTGATTCTCGTTGGTCAATTTGCCATTGCAATCTGATGATGATCTTGGAAGTTAAAATACGCGAATCTACGTGTTAGTAAATGAGGTTTTACATTTTCGACGGATGGTTTTAATTAAATAGGATTGGTGTTTGCTATTTAGATTTATCGCCACATAATTGTATTGCGGTTTGATCCTCGCTAGTCAGTTTGCCGTCGTACTCTGATGATGATCACGGAAGGTAAAATATGCGAATCTACGTGTTAGCGAAGCAGGTTTTGCTACATTCTTCGACGAGATGGTTTAATTAAATAGGATTGGTGTTTACTTTATTTAGATTTATCGCCACATAATTGTATTGCGGTTTGATCCTCGCTAGTCAGTTTGCGGTCGCAATCTGATGATGATCTTGGAAGTTAAAATACGCGAATCTACGTGTTAGCGAAGCAGGTTTTGCTACATTCTTCGACGAGATGGTTTAATTAAATAGGATTGGTGTTTACTTTATTTAGATTTATCGCCACATAATTGTATTGCGGTTTGATCCTCGCTAGTCAGTTTGCCGTCGCAATCTGATGATGATCTTGGATGTTAAAATACGCGAATCTACTTGTATGCGAAGGAGGTTTTGCTATATTTTTCGACGAGATGGTTTAATTAAATAGGATTGGTGTTTACTTTATTTAGATTTATCGCCACATAAATGTATTGCGGTTTGATCTTCGATAGTCAGTTTGCCGTCGCAATCTGATGATTATCTTGGATGTTAAAATACGTGAATCTACGTGTTAGCGAAGCAGGTTTTGCTACATTCTTCGACGAGATGGTTTAATTAAATAGGATTGGTGTTTACTTTATTTAGATTTATCGCCACATAATTGTATTGCGGTTTGATTCTCGTTGGTCAATTTGCCATTGCAATCTGATGATTATCTTGGATGTTAAAATACGCGAATCTACGTGTTAGCGAAGCAGGTTTTGCTACATTCTTCGACGAGATGGTTTAATTAAATAGGATTGGTGTTTACTTTATTTAGATTTATCGCCACATAATTGTATTGCGGTTTGATCCTCGCTAGTCAGTTTGCCGTCGCAATCTGATGATGATCTTGGATGTTAAAATACGCGAATCTACTTGTATGCGAAGGAGGTTTTGCTACATTTTTCGACGAGATGGTTTAATTAAATAGGATTGGTGTTTACTTTATTTAGATTTATCGCCACATAAATGTATTGCGGTTTGATCCTCGCTAGTCAGTTTGCCGTCGTAATCTGATGATGATCGCGGAAGTTAAAATACGCGAATCTACGTGTTAGCGAAAGGTGGTTTTGCTACATTCTTCGACGATATGGTTTAATTAAATAGGATTGGTGTTTACTTTATTTAGATTTATCGCCACATAAATGTATTGCGGTTTGATTCTCGCTGGTCAATTTGCCATTGCAATCTGATGATGATCTTGGAAGTTAAAATACGCGAATCTACGTGTTAGCGAAGCAGGTTTTGTTACATTTTTCGGCGATATGGTTTAATTAAATAGGATTGGTGTTTACTTTATTTAGATTTATCGCCACATAATTGTATTGCGGTTTGATCCTTGCTAGTCAGTTTGCCGTCGTACTCTGATGATGATCATGGAAGTTAAAATATGCGAATCTACGTGTAAGCGAATGAGGTTTTGCTACATTTTTCGACGAGATGGTTTAATTAAATAGGATTGGTGTTTACTTTATTTAGATTGCCATAATTGTATTGCGGTTTTGATCCTCGCTGAATCAGTTTGCCGTCCGCAATCTGATGATGATCGCGGAAGTTAAAATATGCGAATCTAAAATGAATTGAGGGTTTCCATTTTCAGTAGGATGGTTAATTAAATAGGATTAGTGTTTTATTAGATTATACATAATTGTATTATGATTTCATCTCCGCTAGTCGATTTTACCGTCGCAATCGATGATGATCGCGGAAGTTAAAATACGAATCTACATTATGACGAATGAGGTTTTAGCATTTTCGACTAAGAGGATGGTTTAATTAAATATTATTGGTGTTTACTTTATTTAGATTTATCGCCACATAAATGTATTGCGGTTTGATTCTCGCTGGTCAATTTGCCGTCGCAATCTGATGATTATCTTGGATGTTAAAATACGCGAATCTACGTGTTAGCGAAGCAGGTTTTGCTACATTCTTCGACGAGATGGTTTAATTAAATAGGATTGGTGTTTACTTTATTTATCGCCGCCGTATTGCGGTTTGATTCTCGCTGGTCAATTTGCCGTCGCAATCTGATGATTATCTTGGATGTTAAAATACGCGAATCTACGTGTTAGCGAAGCAGGTTTTGCTACATTCTTCGACGAGATGGTTTAATTAAATAGGATTGGTGTTTACTTTATTTAGATTTATCGCCACATAATTGTATTGCGGTTTGATCCTCGCTAGTCAGTTTGCCGTCGTACTCTGATGATGATCATGGATGTTAAAATACGCGAATCTACTTGTATGCGAAGGAGGTTTTGCTACATTCTTCGACGAGATGGTTTAATTAAATAGGATTGGTGTTTACTTTATTTAGATTTATCGCCACATAATTGTATTGCGGTTTGATCTTCGATAGTCAGTTTGCTGTCGTAATCTGATGATTATCTTGGATGTCAAAATACGCGAATCTACGTGTTAGCGAAGCAGGTTTTGCTACATTCTTCGACGAGATGGTTTAATTAAATATGATTGGTGTTTACTTTATTTAGATTTATCGCCACATAAATGTATTGCGGTTTGATTGTCGCTGGTCAATTTGCCATTGCAATCTGATGATGATCTTGGATGTTAAAATACGCGAATCTACTTGTATGCGAAGGAGGTTTTGTTACATTTTTCCGCGATATGGTTTAATTAAATAGGATTGGTGTTTACTTTATTTAGATTTATCGCCACATAATTGTATTGCGGTTTGATCCTCGCTAGTCAGTTTGCCGTCGCAATCTGATGATGATCTTGGAAGTTAAAATACGCGAATCTACGTGTTAGCGAAGCAGGTTTTGCTACATTCTTCGACGAGATGGTTTAATTAAATAGGATTGGTGTTTACTTTATTTAGATTTATCGCCACATAATTGTATTGCGGTTTGATCCTCGCTAGTCAGTTTGCCGTCGCAATCTGATGATGATCTTGGATGTTAAAATACGCGAATCTACTTGTATGCGAAGGAGGTTTTGCTATATTTTTCGACGAGATGGTTTAATTAAATAGGATTGGTGTTTACTTTATTTAGATTTATCGCCACATAAATGTATTGCGGTTTGATCTTCGATAGTCAGTTTGCCGTCGTACTCTGATGATGATCATGGATGTTAAAATACGCGAATCTACGTGTTAGCGAAGCAGGTTTTGCTACATTCTTCGACGAGATGGTTTAATTAAATAGGATTGGTGTTTACTTTATTTAGATTTATCGCCACATAAATGTATTGCGGTTTGATTCTCGCTGGTCAATTTGCCGTCGCAATCTGATGATTATCTTGGATGTTAAAATACGCGAATCTACGTGTTAGCGAAGCAGGTTTTGCTACATTCTTCGACGAGATGGTTTAATTAAATAGGATTGGTGTTTACTTTATTTAGATTTATCGCCACATAATTGTATTGCGGTTTGATCCTCGCTAGTCAGTTTGCCGTCGCAATCTGATGATGATCTTGGATGTTAAAATACGCGAATCTACTTGTATGCGAAGGAGGTTTTGCTACATTTTTCGACGAGATGGTTTAATTAAATAGGATTGGTGTTTACTTTATTTAGATTTATCGCCACATAATTGTATTGCGGTTTGATCCTCGCTAGTCAGTTTGCCGTCGCAATCTGATGATTATCTTGGATGTTAAAATACGCGAATCTACGTGTTAGCGAAGCAGGTTTTGCTACATTCTTCGACGAGATGGTTTAATTAAATAGGATTGGTGTTTACTTTATTTAGATTTATCGCCACATAATTGTATTGCGGTTTGATTCTCGCTGGTCAATTTGCCATTGCAATCTGATGATGATCTTGGAAGTTAAAATACGCGAATCTACGTGTTAGCGAAGCAGGTTTTGCTACATTCTTCGACGAGATGGTTTAATTAAATAGGATTGGTGTTTACTTTATTTAGATTTATCGCCACATAATTGTATTGCGGTTTGATTCTCGCTGGTCAATTTGCCATTGCAATCTGATGATGATCTTGGAAGTTAAAATACGCGAATCTACGTGTTAGCGAAGCAGGTTTTGCTACATTCTTCGACGAGATGGTTTAATTAAATAGGATTGGTGTTTACTTTATTTAGATTTATCGCCACATAATTGTATTGCGGTTTGATTCTCGCTGGTCAATTTGCCATTGCAATCTGATGATGATCTTGGATGTTAAAATACGCGAATCTACGTGTTAGCGAAGCAGGTTTTGCTACATTCTTCGACGAGATGGTTTAATTAAATAGGATTGGTGTTTACTTTATTTAGATTTATCGCCACATAATTGTATTGCGGTTTGATTCTCGTTGGTCAATTTGCCATTGCAATCTGATGATGATCTTGGAAGTTAAAATACGCGAATCTACTTGTATGCGAAGGAGGTTTTGCTACATTTTTCGACGAGATGGTTTCATTAAATAAGAAAGATAAACCAAAGGCAGCATGAACGGAAAGTATAATCTCATGCACATTCGTTTCGTGCTTACTGACGACTCATCAGTAGGAGCCGGTATTACGCCCTTTAACCACTATATTTGGTATAAGAATGTGGTATAATAGGGACGAATTTTAATCTCTAGACGAATGTGTAATAAACCTGTAATAGTGAAGCTAACATCATCTAAAGTCAACGACAATGCGAGTTCTACGCTAGCTCAAACAGTATAATATATATACCGAGTTTGTAAAAAAGATACTAATACTTTGGCTATTGGTTTAGTAACCGATACCAACATTATTGTACCGAAAAGTTGCATAGCACTAACACTATGGTTGCCGAGTTGGTTCATGGTACCAACATGATGGATATCAATGTATGGCACCCAAACTCATGATATGTCATCGCAAAAAATAAAAAATATAGTTCCAATTTTTCAGTAAAACATTTTTAGCAGTTGTTAGATATCCATCAAAAAATTAAATCATTTAACTTGGCCTTAGTTTGAGTATGTTGTGCAACTGCTAAAAATAAATTTCAGGTGTTAGCTTGAAATGCGCGAAGTTGATTTGGATAAATCACGAAGAAAATGTTTACAAGTATGTATTAGGTTTTGCGAACCTAGTAACAAATTAGTTCAGTTGTGACCAGAAGGATAAACCAAAGGCAGCATGAACGGAAAGTATAATCTCATGCACATTCGTTTCGTGCTTACTGGCGACTCATCAGTAGGAGCCGGTATTACGCCCTTTAACCACTATATGTTTGGTAGAAGAATGTGGAATAATAGGACGGTACAATCTCCTAGACGAATGTGTAAACCTGTAATAGTGAAGCTAACATAATCTAAAGTCAACGACAATACGACTTCAATGCTAACCCACACTATATAATATATATACCGAGTCTGTAAAGGATACTAACACTATGGCTATTGTGTTAGTAACTGATACCTTTTTTGAAATCGATGAGTACCGGATACTAACACTATGGTTTCCGAGTCGGTACATGATACCAACCTGATGGATATAAATTTATGCTAAAGTTCACCCAAATTGAGAATTACAACAATTTCCGAACACCTGTTACTCCAGTTAAACCATACACTCTGGCCTTCATCGATATCAGTTATCACATTTCGCGGTCAGCATGACATCATTCAATTCCAATATATTACATTTAAATACCGTCCTATTATTCCACATTCTTCTAACAAATATATAGTGGTTAAAGGGCGTGATACCGGCTCCTTCTGATGAGTCGCCAGTAAGCACGAAACGAATGTGCATGAGATTATACTTTCCGTTCATGCTGCCTTTGGTTTATCCTTCTGGTCACAACTGAACTAATTTGTTACTAGGTTCGCAAAACCTAATACATACTTGCATATATATTAGTTCTTCGCAACAAACAGTATTTAACTGTAATATATTGAATCGAATGATGTCATGCTTACCGCGAAATGTGATAACTGATATCGATGAAGGCCAGAGTGTATGGTTTAACTGGAGTAACAGGTGTTCGGAAATTGTTGTAATTCTCAATTTGGGTGAACTTTAGCATAAATTTATATCCATCAGGTTGGTATCATGTACCGACTCGGAAACCATAGTGTTAGTATCCGGTACTCATCGATTTCAAAAAAGGTATCAGTTACTAACACAATAGCCATAGTGTTAGTATCCTTTACAGACTCGGTATATATATTATATAGTGTGAGTTAGCATTGAAGTCGCATTGTCGTTGACTTTAGATTATGTTAGCTTCACTATTACAGGTTTACACATTCGTCTAGGAGATTGTACCGTCCTATTATTCCACATTCTTCTGACCAAATATATAGTGGTTAAAGGGCGTAATACCGGCTCCTACTGATGATTCGCCAGTAAGCACGAAACGAATGTGCATGAGATTATACTTTCCGTTCATGCTGCCTTTGGTTTATCCTTCTGGTCACAACTGAACTAATTTGTTACTAGGTTCGCAAAACCTAATACATACTTGCATATATATTAGTTCTTCGCAACAAACAGTATTTAACTGTACGAAAATGTTTGTTTGATCAGCTTTTCTTTTTGAACAACACATACCGACGCATAACTTCGTTGGTAAATTCGTTGACTGGTGTATACGCGAAACTGCCAAAGAAGAATTGAATCACACGCATAGTGAATGGACGTAGTATGCCTATATTGGCAATATTCACAATTACTTTGCAGTAATTCGTAGACACCACAGGGGCAGCCCTTCGTCGACGGCTACTTGACGTGGTCGAAGAACGTGCTCCTTGCAGAACACTTAGCTTGGAAAGTTGGTCAGGAATAACAAACTCCAGATAGTCCACAAGTCGCCCAAGGTCGTTGTCTGGTGAATTTTTAGTGCACACCTGTTGGTGGACATATGAGAAAAATCATATAATTAAACGAACATTCGTTGCGCGGGAGATTATAACGCCTATTTAAATCAAAGTTTGGATTTTCACATATAAACCGCAGTCCCATTATAGGCATACATTTGTAAGTATAAACTCAGAAATATTTAATTTATTACATGAAATGCATCCAGTAGACCGGTTTCGTCCTATTGGGAACTGTTCAAATACTGCCCACGGCAAATTCTGGACAGTATGTGAACAATTTTCAATAAGGACTAAAACCTTTAAATCAAGTTTGCGAGCTTGAAGTAAACACCAATCCCATTGTATTTAACCAGTCGTCGAACAACATAACAAAACTACCGCCAGTCGCAACGCACTGACGCGTTTCGACCTTCCATGATCATCATCAGAGTACGACGGCAAACCGACTAGCGAGGATCAAACCGCATTGCATATATATGGAAATCAAATTTAGATATGCGGCTCTCACATCTAGCAGTCTCGCATACATTGAACTTGACTGGAAATGTCGGCTGCACAATTTCTATGCAGTCACGAACATTAACTGTTTGCAGCTTTCGCCACATATACATATATAGGCAATACAATTTAACAATAATTGATTGCGCGGGTGGTGGTAACAATTCTTTAAATCAAGTTTGCGAGCTTGAAGTAAACACCAATCCCATTGTATTTAACCAGTCGTCGAACAACATAACAAAACTACCGCCAGTCGCAACGCACTGACGCGTTTCGACCTTCCATGATCATCATCAGAGTACGACGGCAAACTGACTAGCGAGGATCAAACCACATTGCATATATATGGAAAGCAAAATTAGATTTGCGGCTCTCATCTCCAGGAATCTCGTATAAAGTGCGTTGCGACTGGCGGTTGTTTTTTCATGTTGTTCGACGTCTGGTCAAATAGGATGGGATTGGTGTTTACTTGAAGCTCGAAAACGTGATTCAAATAAATGTTACCATCAACCGCGCAATCAATTAATGTTTCAGAACTTAACTGGTCTTCATTTTACAATGTATAATTTATTTTGACAAGTGTATATATAATTGGATTTGTGTTCATATCCAACGCGTAACCTCGAATTAAGTAAATAAATAATGTGACAAAAAAGTAGCTAGCTAGTATGAGATTACAAAATGCGTCAATACGCGTAAATGACGGTAGCTTTTTTTAATATTGAAGTTCTCTATCTAAATTGGATTGGGCTAAAGCTGAAGTCTAAAAATTGCATTTAATTAGTTTTAAGTTTGTGCGTGCTTGTTACTGTTTAGTCACAATAACAAATAACATAAATCGTTTTAGAAAAATTTCATATTCATGAAAAAAATTTTATTAGAAAACAGTTAACTGGAACGATTTTGTCAAATAAAACTTGAAGCGTAAATTGCAAAAATATAGCAACGATGCATTAGGTGTTGCGCATCTAGTAACAAATTAGTGTAAGTATGACCAGATAGATAAACCAAAGTCAGCATGAACGGAGGGTATAGTCTCGTGTGCACATTTGTTTCGTGCTTACCGGCGACTCATCAATAGGAGTCGGTATTACGCCCCAAACTGTATCTAACATAGCACTGCGACCGTACCCAACCAACAGAAAATAAATCCCAATAGACATTTTGAAGGTGAAGCACCACACAAAATATTTACTCGAATAATTTACGGGTAGATCAGTGGTTATAGCACCAGATTCCGAAGCAGACGTGCCCATGTTCGAGTCCTGTCCGCGGCAAATTCTGGCCAGTACATGATGAGTTCCCAGTAAGAACGAAACTCGTCTACTGAATCAATTGCCTTTTCTACACCATAAATTGCTTAGTTTCTACTGACAAATGTAAGTAATTAATGGGTCAGGTGTTTATATCAAGATCGCAACCTTGATTACAGTAATTAAATAAGCAGTCATTTCTTATACGCCTAACACAAAGTTATATTTTGTTATACAGCGAAATGCCGGTTAAACTTAAATGTAAAGAACATGCTCCCTGCAATCGAACAGACCACCATTGCCAAATTCTAAAAACGTAGTAGCTGCACACTGCGCTACGAAAATCCCACTCCAACTCAGGTGGATTTACCAGTGTTTTTAAAGCAAAAAATGAATAAGGTTTAAGCACATCGGAGGCTGTCTTCTGCAACATTCCAAGTCCTGAGCAAAATAAACAAACCAGAAATTCGTACATGATTTGGGTATAAAAACAGGCAATTTTTTCTCTGTGTTCTGTGTGCACGCATTTGTGCGCGTATCCTTCCAAAAACTTTGCCAAAGGAAGCAACAGACATCACAGTCGAGCTGTGTTCAGTGGAGGAAAAAATTGAATTCTGTTAACGGTATTTTACGTAACCGCATTATACTGCATTTAAACTTCCATGTCTGATTTATTTCTCAATGCAAGCGACGAATCCATGCAAAATGACTACATTAAAAGGTATACATATTATGACAATGATAAATAAAAGTGAGTAAAGGTTTTGAATAAAATAAACAACCATATTTTAAAACAATATGGTTGTAGACATTATTCGAGGAAACGGGTCACTATTAACCCAGAATAAAATACAAAATTGACACAAGTTGGTAATAATAATAATAATAATAATAATAATAATAATAAAAAAATAATAATAATAATAAAAATAATAGTAATAATAATAATAATAATAATAATAATAATAATAATAATAATAATAATAATAATATCGACCAAAAGCAGGTTCAAATGAATGTTTCGTTTTTTTATACAGTCGAGTCAATCAGTTTTAATATAAAACGTGATTGATTTTGAAGTAATTTCTTTTAAACGTTTGACTTTAAATGGCATTGGCGGTAGTGATTACAGTAAATAGATATTAATATCATCTACATATTTGTGCCTTCATCTCTCTAACGAGTTAGTATGCACATTCTTTTGTTTAAGTTTGAAATAAACACCAATCCTATCTTATTTATCCTGTCCATAAAAGAATAATTACCGCCAGTCACAGAAACAAACAGTTTGAAACTGGTATTATCATCATCAGAATTTAAAGGAAAATTACCTAATGAAAAGTCAAACCACAAAAATATAAACACATATAATATATATATATATATATATATATATATATATATATATATATATATATATATAACAGGTGTATTTTGTCGTGAAACTAGTATCAGTTTGGCAAAATTAATAAAATACGTTATATTCTTGTGCATCCGAAATATTTGTCAAATTAAATGTATACAAGACTATTAAGCTGAGATTTGCATATCTGAGTTTCCACAAATTGCACTGTTGCCTTAGATGTGCTGTGATAACGAACATTGAATTTTGAAACCCGTCAGTACGTGTGACTGATGTTTGCTCTGCCATGTATTACAACTTGTAAAAGATGATTGATTTTTATTTTTATTTCATATAATTGAATTTTACAGCTTTTATCACCACCCGCGCAGTCATCATTTTACTAACTATAATGTATAAACAAAGAAGACAATATTTTATTTATAGATTGCCTATCGCACGAGCGTTCCTTTTTATGTTTCAGCCGTTGCACCAGCGACGTTTGCATTCAGTTCGAGTGTTCTACTAGATGAAATGCCTTTTTCAAACTATACAATTTTTAGTTTATGCTGACAAATAGAAGTAATTAATAGGTCAGGTGTTTATATCCATTTCGCAACCTTGATTATAGTAATTGTTATCACTACCTGCGCAAAAAAAACTGCATGATATTTGGTAATGGGAAATATGCATAGAAACGAAAAGGTCAGAAGGTTGGACATTTGCTCGCAGCCTGTGTGGTGTTTGTTAATACACCGTAGGCGTAGTAGCCAAACGAAAGCAGGTTGGAGTTATCCTATAAAACTGTAGATCATTTGGAAATGTGACATATGCGTAGTAGCCAAAGGTTATTAGGTTGGACATTTGCTCGCAAACGGTATGGTGTTTAGTAGAGAGCCCTATGCGTAGTAACAAAATGTTTCTAAGTTGCGTTTAAGATAGCAAACTACACGTGTTTGGTAGTGAGTCGTAGGCTCGGTAACCATAGACAAGTAGGCTGAATTTATGTTAGAAAAAGATGTAATATTTAATAGTGAGGAATCTGCGTAGTATCCAAATTTTAGTGGGTTCAAACTATGCGCGCAACATTTATTGTGTTAGGTAGTGTACCATATTTATAGTAGCCAAAGGATAGAAGTTTGGGGTTATTCTCGCAAATTATGAGTTTTTGGTAGTGAGGCTTATGCATAAAAACCAAAGGTTAGTTTAAACAACAATGGATTGAGTGAGTACGACGGCAAACTGACTAGCACGGGTGGTGATAGCAAGGATTTAAATCAAGGTTCGTTCTTGATATAAGCACCTGTCCTATTATATATATATATATATATATATATATATATATATATATATAGATTTGTGTATATGTAAGATATATATATATATATAGACAATACAATTAAACAATAATTGATTGCGCGGGTGGTGGTAACAATTCTTTAAATCAAGTTTGCGAGCTTGAAGTAATCACCAATCCCATTGTATTTAACCAGTCGTCGAACAACATAACAAAACTACCGCCAACCGCAACGCACTGACGCGTTTCGACCTTCCATGATCATCATCAGAGTACGACGGCAAACTGACTAGCGAGGATCAAAGCGCATTGAATATATATATATATGGAAAGCAAAATTAGATATGTGGCTCTCACCTCTAGTAGTCTTGCGAATGGCCGCATATTTAATTTTGCTTTCCAAATATATATATATGCATTGCGGATTTATCTTTGTTAGTCAGTTTTCCATCGGACTCTTATGATGATCATGGAAGGTCGAAACGCGTCAGTGTGTGCGACCGGCAGTAGTTTTGTTATGTTTTTCGACTATTGGTTTAATTAAATAGGAATGGTGTTCACGCTATTTAGATTGCTTTCCACATATATGCATTGCGGTTTGATCCTCGATAGTCAGTTTGCCGTCATACTCTGATGATTAGCATGGAAGGCTAGAACGCGTCAGATCGTGTGACTGACGATAGTTTATCAATGTTGTTCGACGATTGGTTTAAATTTAATAGGAGTAGCGTTTACTTCATGCACGTAAACTTGATTTAAAGAAATTTAACACCACCAGCGCAATCATTGATTGTATAAATGTTTTACACATACGGTCTATAAATAATTATATTTGTTCAAATATCATTAAGAATGGTACTATTTGGTGTGCTAATTTTAGGCATCAGCTATAATATTATGGCTTGAAATACTAAGTGGTTATTTGTCGTCAAATGTTTTTTTTTAATTGAACACAGTGCAATCAGGTACACATTAGGCAAAGGGAGAGGATTATAAATCTATATTATTAAATTATAACTTTGTTTCGAAGTTTTGCCTTTCGCCTTTAATTTAATTAACAGTTCACTTCAGTGAACAAATTGCTGATCCTGGATATTTAGGCGTTTGCCTAACGTAGTCATATATCTTACATTAGTTTGCCAAACCACTCTTCAAGATCACATATGAAGTCAACTTGAGTTTTGTCCAGTAACCAAGTAATTCGTCATAGTACGTTCTTAAAAATCCTTTTAGCGACACTATCTGTTGCGCAGCGCTGTCATAATCGTCTATTTCGTGACAATTGTTAGCACTCTTGTTCAATAGTATCATGATTTAATTCCATTTCCTTGGGCATTGCGTATATGTTTCCGTGATTCATGGGTTCTCACTAGTCCCGTCACACCAAAGCCTTCCAAACGTGTACTGTCAATCGAAAATGCGCAATGCCATGTTTTGCCGAATAACCGCTTACGTTTTGAACCACCTGTCTCTTTTCATCCTCAGAACATTACGATGAAACTCATAAATAAAATAGTTTGCTCCAATTGTGAAGTCGTCATTCGAGACAGATTTATATTTAGATTTATTATACTTGCTAAATTTCTGGTATCCTCAAATATCCTGTCAGGAATAACTATTCACCTACACCTTACATCTTGAAGTGTAACGAAGCTTTAAATGAGGATAATATGGGTCTGTTAATATTCCTCATTGATAACTCAAATTCCTTTGACTCTATTTAATTCAATATTTGTTTAATAAGAGTGTAGTAATTCAGGTTATTAGCGAGCAATCTTGATTGGTAATGGCTACACCTGAAGTCTCAAAAGGTTAGAATTGAATTCAGATGTCTTTCTAAATTATATCTGTGAATTCGGAGAATGTGGTTCTAAAAATCAAAATCTACAAATCTGTTAACTATCTAAAAGTTATTTTACAATTTATACAAAAGACATAAATTGTTCTAAATATAACAAAACGTGTATTTTGACAAAATTTATAGCGTTTTAATAATGTTACTTGCAAATATTAGTTCAAACAAAACTATATGAGCTCCACCTAAAGGAAAAATAGACTAATCAAGTTACATTGGTTAGTGTATAACTGAAAATTGTGTGTAGTGTAGTGTGCGGCAGGATGGCTCAGTGGTTAGGGCACCAGATTCCGAAGCAGACGTGCCCAGGTTCGAGTCCTGTCCGCGGCAAATTCTGGCCATTACGTGATGAGTTCCCAATATGGACGAAACCGGTCTACTGAATGAATTGCCTTTTCTACACTATAAAATGCTTATCTTATACAGTAAATTTCATGTATATAATGGGACAGGTGTTTATATCAAAATAGTAAACTTTTATTAAATTCCCTTTTAAAATATATTTTGTTAATTTACGGAACGAGGTTCTAAATGCAAAATTGGTAAATTATGGATTTATCCAAAATTAGTTTTAAGCTTACTCAAAAGACGATTTTTTCTAAATATAATGTTAAATTGCATATTAAAATACTGCTAGGTAAATATTGAACTTGGATGTGAAGATTTGTTTAAACAAGATCCAAGCCAATAAAATTTAATATAGGATGGCAATTAATTTTAATTTTCCTCAGGATGCTTTAATTATTGATCGATTTAAATCAAGGCTACAATCTTGATGTAAACACCTATTCCATTATATAAATAAATTTCTCAGTCTAAACTAAGCTTTGTATGGTTTAGAAAAGCCAATTAATTCAGGTTCGATCTCTGTCCGCGTCAAATTCTCCTGAGATTAGGTGAAGAGTTCCAAATACTTTGGAAACAGGTCATCTGGATTAACTACGTTTTCAACATTAAATAATGCTTAGTTTTAACTAACAAGTGTGTATACATAAATAGACTGGTATATACTTCAAAATCGAAACCACTGTATTTTTTGTATCATCACAGCTACAATACGAAACAACACAGTGTCCATGGCATGTTTGCTGATTGACCTTAATTTGCAGACATCATCCAGGTAGGTATTTTCGTTCAAAATAACGTGAAGCAGTGATCCAATTTCGCAAACTGGGCTGGGAACTCACAAGCCAACATATTCAACATTTATAAATCCGCTATGTAAACTCTATTTGGTTTGTTTAAATTTGCAATCATTTCTGTCAACTCCAATTAAGATTTAACATGTATTCTAAGTTCATCAACACGGTCCTTAAGCACCGCTATTATATATATCCACGTACACGTAATCCTTGGTAATTGTGATTATTTTGAATACAAAATCCTTCTCAGCCTCTACTCTCACAACAAACGGAATCACTGATCCAGTATGGCAAATGGGCCAGAGACTTCAACTGCTAACGCATTCAACATTTACTTATCCGATATGTTAATTACTTTACTGAAGGTGTAACTTGTATCTTCAGCTAATCAGCACTGTCGATAAACACCGCTTCTATATATTTCGACGTCCGTGGAATCCTTGGTAATTATGGTTAATTTGCGTGCATGATTCTCCCCAGCCTCTTCTGTTAAAAATAAATAGAATCAGTGCTCCAGTTTCACAAACTCAGCTGTGACCTCACCTGCCAACAAAATCAACATATATTCGTCTGATATATTAAATATATTCAGATTTTTTAAAATATGAAATCAATTATGTCAAATCTACCGAAGTATTAACATGTATAGTCAATTCATCATCACCATCATTAAATATAGATTCTATCTAAATCGGCGTTCATGGAATCCGCGTTAAATGTGATTAATTTGCCGACAAAATTCAGCATAGCTTCGTCTTTCAAAACAAAAAAAAATCAGTGATCGTCTTTGGAAAAATGAACCGTGATATCACCTTCCAACAAATTCAATATTTATTAATCCGCTATGTTAATTACATTTGGTTTGTTTAAATATGCAATCGAATATATCCACTCTACTGAAGTTTTAAAACCTATCTTTAGTTCATCAAAACTTTCTTGAAGCATCGCTTCTATATATATATATATATATATATATATATATATATATATATATATATATATATATCCGCGTCCACGGAATCTTTGGTAATTGTTATTATTTTTTATACATTATATTGAATGGACTCTTCGCTCAAAATAAAAAGAGACAATGACCCCAACTGGGCTGGGACCTGATTTGCCATCATATTCAACATTTATTAGTCTGGTATTTTTAAAATCATATTCGATTTGCATAAATCTGCATTCGATTTTGTAAACTCTACTAAATGTCAAATATGTATCCTCGGTGGATCAAAATTGTCCTTAGGCTCGGCTACTAAATTTCAATTTTTCTGCTAAAGCTCAATTATTCCCATTTTCGCAACTTTCAATTCGATCGATGTTGATTTAGGTTAGTCTCCATTTGCTCCTTCTTTAGCATTTTTGTAATGTTCTTGGCAGAGATAGTTCTTAAATAAATTTTTAGCTCCTCAATGAAATTATCATTATTTAAGCTAGAATTTGTATTTA
Source organism: Eudiplozoon nipponicum (assembly GCA_029291075.1). Taxonomy (NCBI): domain Eukaryota; kingdom Metazoa; phylum Platyhelminthes; class Monogenea; order Mazocraeidea; family Diplozoidae; genus Eudiplozoon; species Eudiplozoon nipponicum. The sequence continues at coordinate 28,582 of JAQBSW010006870.1, forward strand.
TTTCTTATTTGAATTGCAAAAATTTGAGATTAAACTAGTGCAACACAACGTGTAATTTCGTCGCCCATTTTTAAGAATCACGCATCGAAAATGTTCTCAAAACTTTATTTCCTCAAACAGTCGAAGTTCATTCAAATCGTCATAAAAATCAATCAAATGTGCTGCAATACCTGTTAATTTACCGTTGGAAATCTCTGCACCGGAAAGCTCGAGACGATGTAGGGTGGAACTGATAAAATTTTAACAAAATCGTTTAGCCTCATTTTAAAAAAAAGTACGCGAAAAATGCTTATTCACGCAACATTTTGTGTAAAAACTTATAATTACCCTACGTTTATTAATTCAAATTTTATATTTGATGATGTTTTATTTGAGATATTTTGTTTACAAATACATATATCAATCATTCTTAGCCATGAATTTACAAAAGCATATTATATATCTGCAGAAGAAATTTTGTTCCATTTTATCGAATGATTTAAATTAAGAATTAATAAGCAGTATTTTATTTGCCTTAAGTGGATTTAAACTACCCACCCAAATATTATGCAAAATCCCTTAATTTGGTTCAAAATATTCATATAGAAGGAACAAATGTAAACAGAGATATGCATGGGGCGTTTGCAAAGCCCTATACAAGAAAACCTATTTTGTTTGAATAAATATGTAAAACGTCTATCTATAGCAGTAGAGTCAAAAAACGAATCGTGATCGCACGCGTGTGTATCAATTATAATTTAAAATAGGTTTGTTGTAGAGTCGCACCCTTTACTTGACTATATGTGATAAATTATTGATTTACAGTCAACACTTTTTCTGAACATACCTATGTAAAGTGATCTGTGTGTTGTTTTAAATGAAACCGTCTGTTCGCAAAAAAAAATCTTGCAAAAACATTTTCATAGCCTGGTACGTAAAACTGGGCATGCAACCACTGAGGAGCTAAAGCCTTCCATTCAAAACCAATTGTCTGCTCCAAACATGTTTGTTTTTACAATTGAACGATAATTGATTGCGCGGGTAGTTGTAACAATTATTTAAATTGAGTTTGCAAGACTGAAGTAAACACCAATCACATTGTATTTAATCAGTCGTCGATCAACATAGCAAACCAATGGGATTGGTGTTTACTTCAACCAAATCTGACTCGGTTTTAATTCTATTTCTAGTTTTGGCTCATTAGTGTGTGTGTGTGTGTGTGTGTGTGTGTGTGTGTGTGCGTATGTCTCTGTGTTTCCCTGTTTGCATGTAAAGGTCTGAAATCTGGTCATTCTTGTATTGATGGCTTGAGAGTTAAGAAACTGTTCGCATTGTTGGCTGTAACATGTATGAATTTTATTTTTCCGAGTGTAATTTTTCGTTTCCCCTTGTTCTGAAATTTTTTTTGACCACTTGGCAACAGCGCAGGTGCGGATTGCAGTGAGGAATGCTCATATTGTTTCTAAATTTCTGTCTCCGTATGTGCAGCTGTTTTCCTCCATTCAGTTTGTTGCCAATCCAATCGAAAGTTTGTTGAGTCTGGTCGAGGGGATGTTTGGTCTTGCCTGGATGCTAGTAAATCTTTTTTGGTTCTGGGATTCGTGGTCTGTCGATCATGTTTGTGAAACCTATGACTATTTAGGCCAGGTGATTGTTGTAGTATATAAAATGCTACAAAAACATATAATATTTTTTCTGTTTTTTTAATGCAGCATCCTATAGCTACACCATTGATCTGACGGTAGTATTTACCTTCAAAAATTTGCTCGTTTATATTGCGAAAGCGGCATGAAGTTAACGTTGGTCATTGCATAGACAGTGTTTAACACAAATCTTCTGTCAAGTACAATTTATGCGAGACTGCTAGATGTGAGAGCCGCATGTCTAATTTTGCTTTCCATATATATGCATTCAGGGTTGATCCTCGCTAGTCAGTTTTCCATCGTATTGTGATGGTGACCATGGAAGGTCGAAACGCGTCAGTGCGTTGCGGCTGGCGGTAGTTTTGCCATGTTCTTCGACGACTGGTTAGATAGAATTGGATTTTTGGTTCCTTTAAGCTACGAACTTGATTGAATAAAATGAAATATTAACAAAAGCAGAGTTTGAATCAAATTTCAAATAGTTAATTGATTTTAAAACGAATTTGGATATTTATATTTACTTAATGCTTTGTTCAAGTTGAACATTCAATTTGTTGGTGTAAAATATTGTCACAAAACACAATAATTTGTTCTTCACTTGTTTATTTTAAATAAATATTTCCTGTACTGCAATTGATGAGGTTATTTAAGATTCTAAGTCTTTCTTTTTAAGGCTAGGTTAGCAGCAGTACTACATTTGTTTACAAAAATTAAATTTAATATTTTGTTTTAATGTGCACAAGTTGATATCCGAGTCATCAACAGAAGAAGAAGAAGAAGACGAATAGGCAGAAGAAGAAAGGTAACCACGTTTCTGTTTAATGCAATTTATTAATTATTAATATTATTATTTCAAGATGGTCTTAAACTAAAATACGAAAATGTTGTGCAAAATTCGATCTACATTATCTGATTTGAAGAATTAGTTCAGACAAATTTTTAATCAACTGAAAAGTGTATTTGAATGATATCACGAATTTGAAGGAAAACTTCCGCTGAACTAAATATTGTAACAGCAATTTATTCACCGGATAATACGATTGAATTTGTAATGCTGAAAGATAAAATTTAAGTTACGTCATTTCCGCAAACTGGATTTAATAGTTCTTTAAATCAAGTTTTCGAGCTTAAAGTAAACACCAATCTCATTGTATTTAACAAAACTGCCGCCGGTCGCAACGCACATTGTTGTTATTCGACGACTGGTTAAATACAGTGGGATTGGTGTTTACTTCAAGCTCGCAAACTTGATTTAAAGAATTGTTACCACCACCCGCGCAATCAATGATTGTTTAATTGGATTTAATAGTTGTTTATTAACCCAATAAATCTTTACACTTTCTCATGCATAGACATTTTTCAGCCGACATTCTAGTCAAATTTATCTCATTCGTCAATACTTGGCCTGTGAGTATATCAATGTTTCTATGCATTGGATGTACTCTGTAATTATATCTTTGTTAGACAATTTACACGTCGCTTTGAGTATCACCATGTATGTTCCTAACACGTCAGTACATGACACTTATATTTTTTTAGTAAAATCTTGATTGCTCTTTTGTATAACAAGGCAGCATTTAAAAATTAAAGGTAGATGCTGTAAATACCATTCTCAGTTTAACGGAGCGTCGCCTCTCCTGTTTTCTAATAGTTTTGTGTATTTGACAGATTTTATTAGCCGTAAACGAATTCTGCTTCCACCATGTTCAATTACTACCTAAACTTAAAGTCAATACCGTGTTTAAGAGCAGACTTTAGGAATTTTTAAAAACAATATAACACATAAACGCGTCCGTAAAAGGATAAAACTTATAAAGGACTTATCTTAAATGCAGGCGGTACCCTTAGTTTATGTCTATCGTGTATATATGGGAGTGACATCGCATCCATGCATATAATGTATTAAATTTATATATAACTGTACCCTTTCCATGTGCAAAAATAAAAATAAATTTTAGCAGATACAAGAACCGCTTCTTTCCCATATTCTTTGCGATTATTAACAAATAAATATCGCTTCACAAACACACACACACATATATATATATATATATATATATATATATATATATATATATATATATATATAAAGAAAATTAAAAATGTGGCTTCTATTAGTGTATTATTTACTTAAAATTTAATTTCATTACCTGCCGGCTGTACAATTCAAGGTCACATATTTTTACGCTTTCATCACATTCATATGTTATTATTTATTTACGCTGATATTGATTTCACTGATGATGTTTACAATTACATGTTTAAGTGAAATTTTCCGGCTTGAAATAAACTCTAATCTTATTTTTAACCAGCTGACCGACAGAAAACTGTCCGCAACTGGTCATTAGGAAATCGCAGTTCCATCTCTTATCCGTAAACTTAGCTTAAATAATTCTTATCACCCCTCGTAGAATAAATTATTTACAAATTTTCTAAATTCTGTGAATTTGGAATATAAATTGACTAGGCAAATTTAAGTTCATATCCAAAATATGTGACGGTTATAATATATTGCCCACAATTTTCATTTTCAGAACAATTGATAAATACGTATTTGAAATTTGTAATTTGATGGACGCTGTGCAGTTTTCCATCTCGCCCTCATGATGCAAGATATTGAGCAAAACGCGTCAGCTCGTGCAGCTGAAGAAGGTTATGTAATTCTGGCGCGGTGTTTGGACACATTTTTTGTTGTTTATACCTAGTTAGCAAACTTTAATTTAATAGAAAACTAACCAGCCTTGAGAAAAACCGCAATATATGCAGAATTTGCTTATTACTGTCGCTGTTCGCTATCATCGTTTGCACATCTCGAATTTCATTTTGAAATGAACTGATGTGTTCAAATAACTTGTCAACGCTTTCCAGCAAGTTGGCAGCGTCTTGTGTGCTCGGCAGATTGAGAGCGTTCGCGATCGACTCGACGGGTGTGAACAACATTTGACCGATGGAAAGTAAACTTTGAACATTCTGATTTTTCGATGCGATTGTCATATTCAGCACAGCAAGTCGTCTAGCCTCGGTGAGGTTGCAGAACTCCGCAGTGAAATAAACTGAATTTGGTTGAAAGTGAATTAATTGCGCTAAACTATGCTGAGTACACTTCACAAACATATTTGCGCACAGAAAAAGCAAATCAGCGCTTTTCACTGCCGGTCTGGCTGATAGCAGTTCCGAGACGGCCGGTTCACTGATTAACTTGCTCTCGCGCAGCTGTCTTACCGCACTGGGGCTGAGGAACTCGTTAAACGACGTCATACTCGGCTCGAATGTGAGTTGCATTGCACTCGCCGAGTTGTTCAACATATTACTGGCTAGCTTATAGAGGTGTGTTAGTTGTTGACCTCCGTCCAGTCTCAGATAGGGCAACAAGTTGTACAGAAGTTGTGCTGTTTGACTGACCCAGGAGGAGCTGTTGAACGAGTTAAATTCAGTGTCCGGGTTTGGTGTGCAGGTGAAGTTGAAATTGCATAGCATTGATTTGCCGAAATTCGACAAGCCCATGCTGGGCAGACTTGTGGACTGAACGTGGCAGTTGTCAACAGAATACCGCGCCGAATTTGTGCGCAACGCGACGACAAAGATAATCAGCATTAACGGCGCCAATGCCTCAACAAACGTAGAAATTGGATTACGAATACGGCGACGCAGTGTCTTCCAGGCCAACGCCGAATACTGACACCAGAAACTGGCAATTGAAGAGCGAGAGTCTCTCGTGTGGTATGTTACATCACAAGCTGAGGGCGCAACCCGATGACCAACACCACTCTTCGCTGGTGGTATTCGCTCTTTTTGATTGACTGCCAGCTCATGTCCGGCTAGTTTTGTTTGTGTCAGTGAAGCGTAACTGTTCACTTCAGCTGGACTAAAATTAGAATGCATAAAGAGGAATGACCAAGTAGTTGTCTGTATTCAGGGAACTGTAGCCACTGGTAACGTCCAGCTAATTAAAAATAAGATATTTTTGCGTCTCAATTAAGAGATTGTTGAAAAATTTAAAATAACGGCACTTCAAGTGGTTTAGTTTTAGGTAAGGCTTAAATGTTGTTGTATCTTGCGCCAATCCAGGGTCTATACTTGCTTTTTCCGCAATTTGCTTGTGTGTGACAATTGATGGCACCCGTGTGTCAAACCTGAAGGTGGGACTGGAAATAAGGTCTCGATAAATCGGGAAAAAAATCGGAAAGCCTGGTTCCAGCGTCACTTCCTGACAAGCAGCTTATTGGCGGCTTCATAATGAAGGGGCAGGTGAGGACCCATCAATCAATGCCAAACATCAACTGTGCACCTGGAAATGTAAAAGATTCAAGATTTCACCCACCTACGAGTGCTGTCAATTTTCTCACACAAGCAACATGCGGAAAGAAGCTAGTGGTTTAGTTTGTTCTTGTTCAACAGTCGGTCAAGAAAAGGCAACACCAACAGCCTTCATATAGTGCCAGAAATGCCCGATTTTGTCACCTGTCACTAGATAGAAAACCAATTTGTTACTTAATTTGAGCTGTCATACTTATTTTCTGTCCAATTGTACATGATAGTTGAATCAACGAGTTCGACTCATGCCGCAGTGGTCCCGGCTTGTCATGAAGAGTTGGCCCATCATGACAAAAGCACTATCTTGCTGTTTTTTTTCCTTTGCTATGGTTTGTGATGCGTAGTTTGAATAAATTATAGACATAAAATTGAATATGCCGCGTTTCAGTTTTATTTAATGTCAGACTGAAGCTGGCTAGACGGATCTTTAGCTTAAATTGACATTAAACAGTGCACAGACTTGCGTTAATTCAATAAAGGTAGAATTAAATTAGATATGTAGTTAAATATCATTAAAAAGGTACGCTTCCTATTATTTCTACTTACAAATAACAGATATATGTATGCCGATATTGTCAAATTTCAATTGCAACTGGAAAGAAATATAAAATCTCTTAAATTGCTTTTATTTAATTTCTACAATTAAACATATATATATATATATATATATATATATATATATATATATATATATATATATCTATATATATATATATATATATATATATATATATATATATATGACGAAAAAACGCATTAATAACAAAGTGGATAATGGCTATTAATTTCTGGAGTACTAAACCTCACTTTACAATCTTTCATTTATATACATCCTGGGTTTTCATTTGATTATGTGAGTGGCAACTGGTCTGTCTCGGTTTTACTTCTATTTCTTGTTTGAGCTTATTAGTAAATGTGTATGCGTATGTGCCTGTTTGTGTGTGATTGTTTGCATGTTAACGTTTTTCTCGCTGTATTGAAAAGTGATGTCTGGGATCTGGTCATTCTTTTATTGATGGATTGAGAGTTAACCAACTATTCGCATTGTCGGCTGTTACGTGTACGAATGTCATTTTTCCGAGTGTATAATTTCGGTTCCTTTTGTTCCGAAATTTTGTATTGTGCACTTGCAAATAGCACAGGTGTGGATTGCAGTGTTGAATGCTCATATTGTTTCGAAATTTCTGTCTCCGTATGTGCAGTTGTTTTTCCTCTTCAGTTTGCTGCCTAACCCATCGAAACTTTGTTCAGTCTGGTTGAGGGGGTGTATGGTCTTACCTGGATTTTATTAAATTTTTGTTTGGTTTTGTGATTACTAACATCCAAACAAAACCAAACACCCCCTCGTCCAGACTCAACAAACAAATTAAAGTTTATTCGACTTGAAATAAATGGACATTTTCCGCTTTGTTATTGTGTTTTTACTTCCTAAAAAAGAATAAGTTGATAATATCTGAAAGTAATACACATTAAGTATATATATATATATATATATATATATATATATATATATATATATAGTTAAGACAGAGAGTGTGAAAAATATAAACCAATCAAATTGCGTGCGTCACATCCAGTTCAAGCTCAATGCTTGTACGTGCTTCTTCTGCTTGAACTGGATGTGACGCACGCAATTTGATTGGTTTCCGTTTTTCACACTCTCTCTATGTTCACATATTTCTATCTTGTTTTTCTTTCCAATTTATATATAAAGATATGTTCATTAGTAGATAGAAGATATATATATATATATATATATATATATATATATATATAGAAAGGAGACAACTATTTCTCACACGGCAAAGCATCAAATACCCATCATCTTTTCTCAACAAATTCTTTATAAATCAAGATAAAAATTATATGAGTACACATTGTTATATTAGTTTCACATGAAATTAATTTCTATCTTCATTGGATGCGAATGGCCTATAAAATTAAAACTTTAGCAGACGGTTATTAATATGTTTAAACATAAAACTGGTATTTTGTACCTTTCGAATAAAATAATGATAAATACTCGTATAAACGGATCACATTACAGGTAAGTGCAAATTCAAACTCGTTACTCTATTCATGTGGTTCGCATTTATCTGAATAGTAGTTTTATAACATAAAGTTTTTCTAGATTTAATTTTGTAGGTAAAATTTCCAATAGTAGTAGATTCTCCAAGTCAATTATTATGTTATTTATTCTAATCTAAATTTTATATTTTTTAATATAACACGTTTTGTAATAGAATTCGATATTGACCTTGATCTGGTTATAATTTTAATTATATTTACTCCTGGGGATGGATCGTCATTCAAAACATTTTTTAAGATCCATTCATTGTTTGAAAATAATAATCGCTTAAAGATGGAACCTTTGAAAAAATGACATGAAATATATTTTCTACATAACCTGTTCCAAAGCTTTAATTTCTGGGTTTGATTACTATTTTTTATAAAATTAATGTAAATTTAGTGAAACGTGTAAACAGGACCGATATCTCAGAATATTTTGTCGTAATTCTGAAGGTGAATTCTATTTTTATATTTTCATTAGCAATGCAGTAATAGATTTGCATGAGCTATTGCAACGGAATTTTTCGATGAATACAATTTCAAAACAATTATGCAATCCTCAAGGCAATTTTTGATTCTGTTTAATCAAAGTATTATATTCAAATAACTTTTAGTTATAGTGAAATGTATAATTGATCAAGTAAGGAGTAAAACATTATTTTTGGAGTTCGATCTGTAACCTCTCTCGGGCATTACAATTATTAGATCTGCAAACCTCATTGTATGCTTGAAACATTGTAGCACGAAGTACTCTGTCTACTTGTACTTTAATCGCACTAGGTATTCTAGATTTTGAAGTATCTGCTAAGTGTTCATCCATCATTTCTAGGATCATCATAAGGCTCCGGATATCGCAGCCTAATTTCAACAGAAATTAGGGCAATTGGAGAGATCAGTTTATAACGAATCAATTTGTATATCTTTTAAATATACTAAGTCAGAGTTAATAACGGTAAATCCAGAAGATTTGAATAATAAAAATATAAAATATTTTTACCAACATTAATAAAAACACATTTATATATATATATATATATATATATATATATATATATATATATATATATGAGTAAAGAGGGACGAATAACAAAATGAAAGATTTGAATTTGCAATTCGAAAATGGATACATCCAATTTTGTATTAATAAGGTCTTTTCCTTATTAGAAATATATAATGTTACACTAATTCCAGATTCAAAATCCATTATTTGCAACCATATATATATATATATATATATATATATATATATATATATATATATATATATATATATAGACTACAAACATGCTTCCGATGGCACATATTTTATAATTTTTCTTGCCCCTTAACTCGCGTTGAGGATAAAATTCAACCGCTATGACTTAAAAGAACAAGAATATATTTTATTGAATTGCGCAAATGTATTAAATAATTTAACCTCCGCACATTTAAATTTTATTCCATTTTAATTTGCGTAGGTAAGTGAATGGGCAATTTAAAAATTTATCTCCTTCGATTTCACAACTTTTTTCAGAATATGTTTACATTCCAAATACGTTTTATTTTATACGACCCTTTACCTAGCAACATCTAAAACCAACATCCGATTACTTTCAATAGTTTAGTTCACCATAACGTAATATATTTTGCTTTAAATCATCATTCAAGTAAATCAATTAAGAAACCTTTTATGAAATGACAAATGATATTAGCGAAATCTAGTCATTTCTATTCAATAACTTCAACGTTGAGTTACATTGCTCAGTGCTGTCCTTCTTGTTGTTCATCAATGAAGTCCAAATATAATCGGTGAACCTGGAAAAGGTGAAGGATTCACGATTTTACCGACCTAAGAGTGTTATCAATTGTGCAGCACAAAAAAACGCGGCATATTAAATAATTTTTTAGAACATGCATTTTCAACCCTTTAGTTTAGTTTTCGAAAGTCACTTAGGCTAATCAAAACATAAAGCCAATAATCCTCTTGTCAAATAAGACACCAATGTTTATTACTGCGCCGAACCTTTTTGTCTAAGGCGTTCTTCTTTTCACACGAAATTTACAGCAACGCAACGTTTGTTCAGACAAAGCATAAACACCCATCCCATTTTATTTAACCAGTCATCGAACAACATTAGAGTACGACGGCAAACTGACTAGCGAGGATCAATCCGCATTGCATATAAATATGGAAAGCAAAATTAGATATGCGGCTCTCACCTCTAATAGTCTCGCATAAATTGAACTGGACTGGAAATGTCGGCTGCAAAATTTCCATGCAGTCACGAACATTAATAGTTTGTAACTTTCACCACAAACATATATATATATATATATAATTTCCAGCCATACAAAAGCAAAAGTGACTAATGTTTCACTGTCATATAACCATAAGGAGTGAAAAGAAAAGTGAATTTAGATAAACTATTATTGAGATTTACGAGAGAGAGAGAGGGGTAGAGAGAGAATGAATACCTTGCTACTATGAGTAAATTTATCAGGATAACTCACAGAAATGAGGCAAACTAAACCTCTTCACAACACCATTATGGCCAAGTTAGCATTCGGGCAAGGCGACATCAGCAATACAGCTTCCTTGCGGATTTCACTGTATCACGTCATAAAAAAACCAAACCTCGCAGCTAACTTTGCCCTACCAAGAAAAGAAAGTTACGAAGATGATTCTACTAGATATCTGCGACAAGATCGCCACTGAGCTCGATTCGATGCCATATCGCTAAGGATTTCCAGCCAAGAACTATGATGCGCCATCCTGACAGACGAGTGGGTCCTATACTACCTAAGTAAGTGACTTCAATTGTTCCTTCCATGTCAAAATCTGCCCACCTTGTTCCTTACGCCAATTTGGTGGTGGATGAGAGAACAGAGCTCTACTGGACAGTCAAAATGATAACATACGCAAAACGTGACAGAGCTAGCAAAGGTGGTGGAGCCTTATTTGTTTTTCGAACGACGAGAACTTATTCTCAGATCCAAAAATATGTCTACGTATGTCAACGTTAGTTATTCGTTTTTGGTAACCAACATGTGCTATTTTTCTCAAATAACGATGGTCGGATGCTTTTAAGCGTCTCAAATCATCAATTTTAAGAGGCCACGTTTCACTAGCGTATAGTGAGACTGCGCGTACAGATGCATCGTAAACACGACCTTTAAGGCAACGTTGGAGTGAGTGGTGGGTGATCCTGTAACAATATCTTACATTTAGATGGTGCGAATTTCATAGCGAAAGACGTAACAATGTCTGTTAAGCTATTTAAGGTGGCCTGGGCAGCATACCGATTGTCGAATAATAGTACGATATCGTCCGCTTAGTCAAGATCGACTAGTTTACCGCCAGGGAGAACTTCAACTCCAGCATCCTGAATGTGTTGTTCATAATAGCAACGATTACAAAATTAAACAAAAATGGGGAAAGTGGACAACTTTGACGAACACCACTGCTGGTTGCAAAGTTATGCGTTAATTCGTTGTAAACCTTAACGCGACCAGAAGTATTTGTGTAGAGAGCTAATATAATATTAACAAATTTTGTGGGCACACCGCTTTTCGACAAGATATGGAATAAAACATTGCGATCCACCGAATCAAATGCACCCTTGAAGTCTAGAAAGACGGCTATTGTGGGACGGTGATATAAATGTCTCTGTTCGAGAACTTGCCTTAACGTAAAAATATTATCTATACAACCTCATCCTGCGCGGAATCCGGCCTGTTCTTCTCTTGTATGTGATTCACGTGAAGCGCTAAGACGACGTAGGATAATCGAAACAAATAACCTAGATACGACCGGATTCAAACTTATACCACGATGGTTATCGCACGAATTACGATTGCCTTTTTTGAAGATAGGAATGATGGTGGACTCATTCCAGTCAAGTGGTACGGTTTCCTCATTCCATATAGTATGAAAAAGTTTGGTCAACGCTCCTGAAATTATATCGCCACCATCCTTAAACAATTCCGGAAGCAGATCATCGGGGCCGGCGGCTTTGCAGCGCTTAAGAGATAGGATTGCATCGCGTACTTCTAACTCAGATGGTTCTTCGGGACTAACATTCCACACTGTTGATGCAGACATGCTTTCGGGAATCGGAACTGACGCGGGTGGCCAAGTAAATTGATTTCTCAAATGTTCAGCCCACCTGTCAAGACGACTTATTTTATCGCTTATTAATTGGTTGTTACTATCATTTATAGTTTCACTAACTTTTAATTTTCTCGAACCTGCTGCGCGAATAAGTTGGAACAAACAGCGATTACTACCTGACGCGGTAGCTACTTCCATTTCTTCAGTCTTTCTGGTCCAAAAGTTTTCGAGTTCGACATTTACACTGTGCTTAAGTCGGCATCTTATATTGCGACGGGTATTATTATGAGTCGAGCCAGGTGGAATTTGGCGCTTTATTTCGAGTATCTCCATATATTTTACAGAGAACAAGTGATTATTTCTAAGGGAGCCTGCAATGCCACATAAAGTAGGTCCTGCATTGTGCATAATGGAACTTATCTTGGACCAAAATATATTCGGATTTTCACTATTCAGACCAGTTAGATTAGCCTTTAGAATATTTTCATAATTTTGTCATAAGGACGGTTGTTCGAGTTTGCCTACATCAATTTAGGGCTTATTCTTAATTATTTTCCCAAAACATTTTAGTGCAAATCTTCAACGGATAAGTGCATGGTCCGAGTCGACATAAGTATTCCAAAAAGAACGACAATCCTGGTTACAACCACGCCATCTATAACTAATTGCTACATGATCTATTTGAGTCCACCGATGTCCGGGTGCTGGAGGACGTCATGCAGCACAACGTCTAACACTACGTCTGAAGATTGTATTACTTAAATATAGAATATGTTCAGCGCAGCTATCCAAATGCCGTTCACTATCGTTGCGCGTCGAGCTTAATGTACTCCACACCCAACAAATTGTGCTACTTAAGCGCCAAACTTGAGTATTCATGTCACCCATAAATAGGGACTATATCTGAACTTCAATATATAAGGAGCTTAATCTGAGAAAGCGTCCTGCTTTCTTCAGCTGCACCGGTAGAGCATATGCATACAACGAAGAGGCAACGATGATAACGGCTTTTTTGCTTTTATTTTAGTAGATTTATTTAAATTTGCCGCATAAAATCGACTATTTAAAGGGATCCATTCAATTAAGCAAGCTTCAGCTTGTGCGCTAAGGCCAAAACCAGCGCCCCATTTACCGGCTTCAGAGAACTCTGTGGAACCAGATTTTCGAAGCCAATAACACGTAGATAGGGATGGTGCAACCAGTCCTGTAATGCACTTAGTATCTTGTATTCTGGTTTCAGATACGCAACTTGTGTCGATTTCTAATTTATCCAACGTACTAGCAACAGATTCGTGTTGTCCAAGTTGTTTTAATGTTCGCACATTAAATGCGCCTATGTTAAAACCTAACCTAGGTTTAATTGATGCTCGTCTACTAGAACTATCTTCGATATTTGGCAACCTGGTATTTGGCTCAATGTTAAGATCTAAACCGACCATATTCATAGTATCTAAAAGACTGTTATTTCTAGATTGAGAAAAGAGGAAGGGGAAGGAAAGGAGACGGAATCGATCTTCAAGCAAACACTGATCCCGTTTTATTTAGCCAGTCTTCGAACAACATAGCAAAATCCGCTACTAGTCGCAATCGCACTGACGTTTCGACCTTCCACATCACTAAACAAATAAATTGATTGTGCGGGTGGTGGTAATAATTTTTAAACCGTTTGTGTGCTTGAAGTAAACATCATCCCATTGTATTTAACCAGTCATCGAACAACAGTTATGGTAGTTTATATGTTGTTCGATGACTGGTTAAATACAATGGGATTGGTGTTTACTTCCATGATCATCATCGACTCATTTTTATTCTTATTAAACAACCGCTTCTTTTGCGTCACACTGTAATGCATATGTCCGAACCTTCTTCGACATACGGCCTTTTCCTGCGACAACGAGGTGTGATTAAACAAAGGCTTCTTTTGTTTCATTTTCATGGCATTTCAGCAAAATTTGGCTATAGAAAAGCAATCAATAAACAAGGTGATTCCTTTATTCTCCCCCATGGCTTTGAGGAAAACATTTTTTTAAATAAACGTCCTCTCGCAAAAACGTGTAATCTTCATTAAAACTTGATTTTTACTCAATTCATTATTCATGTAATTTTGGTAAATTATCATTTGAATAAACTGCCTCACTTCCATTTACGAGATATATTTAAAAAAGCGGTTATATTTCTAACGAACAAAGTTTCCTTAAAATAAACTCCTCCTCATGCAACAAATTATTTCCATAGAAGAAAAGATCCTTTCAATTCACGCAATGTGGCATACTGACAAACTCTTTTATCAGAAGGCCTTTACTTACAACGAAAATTCTTAAATGGAGATAAGCCTCTTAGCCCTAACATATTAGTTGCATCGGTTGTGGTTGTTGTTGTTGTTTCTGTTTTATTACTAGAAGTATTATTGTTCTTAGTTGCAGGGAAAGAAAGATTTGTTGTTGTAGAAAAATTAGTAGTAAAAATAGTATTACTGGCGGTATCAAAAGTAGAATAAAAATAGGTCTTAGTTGCAGCAGTAATAATAATGTTAGTAGTAGTACTAGTAGTATTAGTAGTAGTAGTAGAATCAGTAGTAATAGTAGTATTAGTAGAAATATTAGTAGTATTATGAGTAGCAATAGTAATAGTAGTAGCATTAGCAGTAGTTGTTTTTGTATTGGCATTCCAGTTGCATGATTAGTATTGGTGTCGTTAGTAGTAGTATCATAAGTAGTATTGGTTGTAGCGTAAGTAGTAGTATTTGTAGTAGTAGTAGTAGTAGTAGTAGTAGTAGTAGCAGGTAGAGAATTTTAGTAATAGTTGCAGGCAGTATTAGTATGTAACAGTTAGTACTGTTGGTAGTAGTATTAGTAGTATCACGAGTAGTATTGGTAGAAATATCTGTATATTTAGTAAAAGAAATATTAGTAGAAGTAGAACCAGTAGTATTTGTATTATTAGCAGTAGTATTATTAATAGTGTTAGTAGTAATAGTAGTAGAAGTAGTAATCTCATTAGAAATGGTATTAGTAATAGTAGTAGTTGTATTAGGAGTATTATTAAACGTAAAATACGACCTACTTTATTTTAAAAAATATTTAACTTTTACTTAATGCATGATATTGTGATTCTAAATTTAAGCAAAATAATTTATTTTCATGTTCAAATCTTTAATATTTCCATTGAAACCTTTTTTGTCTAACAATAAATATTAATCGTAAAATTTTTTACTGTACTAACTTGTTGGTAAGTTATAATGTTGGATTTGTGATTTCAACACTTATCAGCATCCGTGCAATATATAATTAAAAGTAAAACCATTTGTCTAATAATAACCATACATGTGTTTAACTATCATTTTACTGTAGCCCCGCTCAGAAAGCAATAAGTGGTGTTTAATTTGACATTTTATTTAAATTTATTCTGGAGAAAATTTAAATTAATTTAAATGCAGGTACTACTCTTGTCATCCATTACCTTATCTTAAAACTTGCCTAATTTTTTTATTCACATTATTTTAAGAAAATTTATTAATTAAATCTAAAATGTTTAAAAATCACAATAAAAATTGTTAAATTCCTTATTGCTAGAGCAACTCAAGATCATAAATGTTATGTCAAACATTTCATTTCACTAGCATCAGAAGAGGATTTTCTTGCAATCCGTTATGAATAATCAGGGTGTTGTCTAGATTAAAAAATTATCAATCATGTACCAAAGCCAACATTTGATTTGTCATATAAGGAGACACACACATACCTTTTTCTAACATAAAGTTCCTAATCTAATGGAGGAAAAATTGTTTTAACATCCAACAAGAAGCCTAACAATATCATTTTAAACTAACGTTCTTAACAGTAAACTTACTTCGATTCATCAGTAGAATATTCCCTGAAGTTGTTGCGATGAATTGTATTGCCAGTTCCAGAGGTGGGACTTTCGGCATTCGGCAACGCGATAAAACTATTTTGCGAAATGTTGTTTTGCTCTCCATCGAAGCCGATCTTTGCATACGGAGGTTTCGTGTCGCTCACACGGTCATCTAAAACCTCGTCATTTATATTAGCGATTCCATTTTCACAGGTAGATTCAAGAGAAGTGGTCATTTTAACATAACGAGAGGGGCTTTTCGCATTTCGTAGATCATTCGTTTCGCTTTCACACTGTCTTGATACGCCACAATTCCCTATCCTATCGGCTGTTTCACTAATCGATGATATTTCATCAGTGGGGCGATTGGCCAAAGAATTAACAGCATTACATAACTTATTTGAATTTTCCCCATCCTTTGAGTGTATCATGCTTATATTTTTAGTAATAAAATTACTTTTTTGATTACTGCGCTTCGGATTGTTTCAGCAAAACCAGACTGCCTCCACCACAGAACAACGTCGAGTTGGCGCGTTGCCACGAGCTGTTTGCTGAAGATATATGTCAAAACTTTTCCAGTGGCATCCACAGAATTGAATATTAACAAGTATTTGGCAAAATCTGAAATATAAACAAAACGTTGAAAGTATGTATTAGGTTTTGCGAACCTAGTAACAAATTAG
>JAQBSW010006871.1:0-45211 GCA_029291075.1 Eudiplozoon nipponicum
ACAACCAATCTATCGGAGGCGGCACCTCCAGTTCAGGCTTAATGCCAGAAGAGATTGGCTTTTTCTCACTTTCCTCTCATGTATCTACAAATGAACATTATTTATATACAAATTGAAAAGGGAGACAAAATAGAAAAATATCAACAGGGATTAAATGAGAAATAATGGAACAACCAATCTATCGGAGGCGGCACCTCCAGTTCAGGCTTAATGCCAGAAGAGATTGGCTTTTTCTCACTTTCCTCTCATGTATCTACAAATGAACATTATTTATATACAAATTGAAAAGGGAGACAAAATAGAAAAATATCAACAGGGATTAAATGAGAAATAATGGAACAACCAATCTATCGGAGGCGGCACCTCCAGTTCAGGCTTAATGCCAGAAGAGATTGGCTTTTTCTCACTTTCCTCATCATGTATCTACAAATGAACATTATTTATATACAAATTGAAAAGGGAGACAAAATAGAAAAATATCAACAGGGATTAAATGAGAAGTAATGGAACAACCAATCTATCGGAGGCTGCACCTCCAGTTCAGGCTTAATGCCAGAAGAGATTGGCTTTTTCTCACTTTCCCTCATGTATCTACAAATGAACATTATTTATATACAAATTGAAAAGGGAGACAAAATAGAAAAATATCAACAGGGATTAAATGAGAAGTAATGGAACAACCAATCTATCGGAGGCTGCACCTCCAGTTCAGGCTTAATGCCAGAAGAGATTGGCTTTTTCTCACTTTCCTCTCATGTATCTACAAATGAACATTATTTATATACAAATTGAAAAGTGAGACAAAATAGAAAAATATCAACAGGGATTAAATGAGAAATAATGGAACAACCAATCTATCGGAGGCGGCACCTCCAGTTCAGGCTTAATGCCAGAAGAGATTGACTTTTTCTCACTTTCCTCATCATGTATCTACAAATGAACATTATTTATATACAAATTGAAAAGGGAGACAAAATAGAAAAATATCAACAGGGATTAAATGAGAAGTAATGGAACAACCAATCTATCGGAGGCTGCACCTCCAGTTCAGGCTTAATGCCAGAAGAGATTGGCTTTTTCTCACTTTCCTCTCATGTATCTACAAATGAACATTATTTATATACAAATTGAAAAGGGAGACAAAATAGAAAAATATCAACAGGGATTAAATGAGAAATAATGGAACAACCAATCTATCGGAGGCGGCACCTCCAGTTCAGGCTTAATGCCAGAAGAGATTGACTTTTTCTCACTTTCCCATCATGTATCTACAAATGAACATTATTTATATACAAATTGAAAAGGGAGACAAAATAGAAAAATATCAACAGGGATTAAATGAGAAGTAATGGAACAACCAATCTATCGGAGGCTGCACCTCCAGTTCAGGCTTAATGCCAGAAGAGATTGGCTTTTTCTCACTTTCCTCTCATGTATCTACAAATGAACATTATTTATATACAAATTGAAAAGTGAGACGAAATAGAAAAATATCAACAGGGATTAAATGAGAAATAATGGAACAACCAATCAATCGGAGGCGGCACCTCCAGTTCAGCCATAATGCCAGAAGAGATTGGCTTTTTCTCACTTTCCTCTCATGTATCTACAAATGAACATTATTTATATACAAATTGAAAAGGGAGACAAAACAGAAAAATATCAACAGGGATTAAATGAGAAATAATGGAACAACCAATCTATCGGAGGCGGCACCTCCAGTTCAGGCTTAATGCCAGAAGAGATTGACTTTTTCTCACTTTCCTCATCATGTATCTACAAATGAACATTATTTATATACAAATTGAAAAGGGAGACAAAATAGAAAAATATCAACAGGGATTAAATGAGAAGTAATGGAACAACCAATCTATCGGAGGCGGCACCTCCAGTTCAGGCTTAATGCCAGAAGAGATTGGCTTTTTCTCACTTTCCCTCATGTATCTACAAATGAACATTATTTATATACAAATTGAAAAGGGTGACAAATCAGAAAAATGTCAACAGGGATTAAATGAGAAATAATGGAACAACCAATCTATCGGAGGCGGCACCTCCAGTTCAGGCTTAATGCCAGAAGAGATTGACTTTTTCTCACTTTCCCATCATGTATCTACAAATGAACATTATTTATATACAAATTGAAAAGGGAGACAAAATAGAAAAATATCAACAGGGATTAAATGAGAAGTAATGGAACAACCAATCTATCGGAGGCTGCACCTCCAGTTCAGGCTTAATGCCAGAAGAGATTGGCTTTTTCTCACTTTCCTCTCATGTATCTACAAATGAACATTATTTATATACAAATTGAAAAGTGAGACGAAATAGAAAAATATCAACAGGGATTAAATGAGAAATAATGGAACAACCAATCTATCGGAGGCGGCACCTCCAGTTCAGGCTTAATGCCAGAAGAGATTGGCTTTTTCTCACTTTCCTCTCATGTATCTACAAATGAACATTATTTAT
The DNA here is from genome assembly GCA_029291075.1 of Eudiplozoon nipponicum. Lineage (NCBI taxonomy): Eukaryota > Metazoa > Platyhelminthes > Monogenea > Mazocraeidea > Diplozoidae > Eudiplozoon > Eudiplozoon nipponicum. The sequence goes on from JAQBSW010006871.1 coordinate 2,473, forward strand.
ATACAAATTGAAAAGGGAGACAAAACAGAAAAATATCAACAGGGATTAAATGAGAAGTAATGGAACAACCAATCTATCGGAGGCTGCACCTCCAGTTCAGGCTTAATGCCAGAAGAGATTGGCTTTTTCTCACTTTCCTCTCATGTATCTACAAATGAACATTATTTATATACAAATTGAAAAGGGAGACAAAATAGAAAAATATCAACAGGGATTAAATGAGAAATAATGGAACAACCAATCTATCGGAGGCGGCACCTCCAGTTCAGGCTTAATGCCAGAAGAGATTGGCTTTTTCTCACTTTCCTCTCATGTATCTACAAATGAACATTATTTATATACAAATTGAAAAGGGAGACAAAATAGAAAAATATCAACAGGGATTAAATGAGAAGTAATGGAACAACCAATCTATCGGAGGCTGCACCTCCAGTTCAGGCTTAATGCCAGAAGAGATTGGCTTTTTCTCACTTTCCTCTCATGTATCTACAAATGAACATTATTTATATACAAATTGAAAAGGGAGACAAAACAGAAAAATATCAACAGGGATTAAATGAGAAATAATGGAACAACCAATCTATCGGAGGCGGCACCTCCAGTTCAGGCTTAATGCCAGAAGAGATTGACTTTTTCTCACTTTCCCATCATGTATCTACAAATGAACATTATTTATATACAAATTGAAAAGGGAGACAAAATAGAAAAATATCAACAGGGATTAAATGAGAAGTAATGGAACAACCAATCTATCGGAGGCTGCACCTCCAGTTCAGGCTTAATGCCAGAAGAGATTGGCTTTTTCTCACTTTCCTCTCATGTATCTACAAATGAACATTATTTATATACAAATTGAAAAGGGAGACAAAATAGAAAAATATCAACAGGGATTAAATGAGAAGTAATGGAACAACCAATCTATCGGAGGCGGCACCTCCAGTTCAGGCTTAATGCCAGAAGAGATTGACTTTTTCTCACTTTCCCATCATGTATCTACAAATGAACATTATTTATATACAAATTGAAAAGGGAGACAAATCAGAAAAATGTCAACAGGGATTAAATGAGAAATAATGGAACAACCAATCTATCGGAGGCTGCACCTCCAGTTCAGGCTTAATGCCAGAAGAGATTGGCTTTTTCTCACTTTCCTCTCATGTATCTACAAATGAACATTATTTATATACAAATTGAAAAGGGAGACAAAATAGAAAAATATCAACAGGGATTAAATGAGAAATAATGGAACAACCAATCTATCGGAGGCGGCACCTCCAGTTCAGGCTTAATGCCAGAAGAGATTGACTTTTTCTCACTTTCCTCTCATGTATCTACAAATGAACATTATTTATATACAAATTGAAAAGGGAGACAAAATAGAAAAATATCAACAGGGATTAAATGAGAAGTAATGGAACAACCAATCTATCGGAGGCTGCACCTCCAGTTCAGGCTTAATGCCAGAAGAGATTGGCTTTTTCTCACTTTCCTCTCATGTATCTACAAATGAACATTATTTATATACAAATTGAAAAGGGAGACAAAACAGAAAAATATCAACAGGGATTAAATGAGAAATAATGGAACAACCAATCTATCGGAGGCGGCACCTCCAGTTCAGGCTTAATGCCAGAAGAGATTGACTTTTTCTCACTTTCCCATCATGTATCTACAAATGAACATTATTTATATACAAATTGAAAAGGGAGACAAAATAGAAAAATATCAACAGGGATTAAATGAGAAGTAATGGAACAACCAATCTATCGGAGGCTGCACCTCCAGTTCAGGCTTAATGCCAGAAGAGATTGGCTTTTTCTCACTTTCCTCTCATGTATCTACAAATGAACATTATTTATATACAAATTGAAAAGGGAGACAAAATAGAAAAATATCAACAGGGATTAAATGAGAAGTAATGGAACAACCAATCTATCGGAGGCGGCACCTCCAGTTCAGGCTTAATGCCAGAAGAGATTGGCTTTTTCTCACTTTCCTCTCATGTATCTACAAATGAACATTATTTATATACAAATTGAAAAGGGAGACAAAATAGAAAAATATCAACAGGGATTAAATGAGAAATAATGGAACAACCAATCTATCGGAGGCGGCACCTCCAGTTCAGGCTTAATGCCAGAAGAGATTGACTTTTTCTCACTTTCCCATCATGTATCTACAAATGAACATTATTTATATACAAATTGAAAAGGGAGACAAAATAGAAAAATATCAACAGGGATTAAATGAGAAGTAATGGAACAACCAATCTATCGGAGGCTGCACCTCCAGTTCAGGCTTAATGCCAGAAGAGATTGGCTTTTTCTCACTTTCCTCTCATGTATCTACAAATGAACATTATTTATATACAAATTGAAAAGGGAGACAAAATAGAAAAATATCAACAGGGATTAAATGAGAAATAATGGAACAACCAATCTATCGGAGGCGGCACCTCCAGTTCAGGCTTAATGCCAGAAGAGATTGGCTTTTTCTCACTTTCCTCTCATGTATCTACAAATGAACATTATTTATATACAAATTGAAAAGGGAGACAAAATAGAAAAATATCAACAGGGATTAAATGAGAAATAATGGAACAACCAATCTATCGGAGGCGGCACCTCCAGTTCAGGCTTAATGCCAGAAGAGATTGACTTTTTCTCACTTTCCCATCATGTATCTACAAATGAACATTATTTATATACAAATTGAAAAGGGAGACAAAATAGAAAAATATCAACAGGGATTAAATGAGAAGTAATGGAACAACCAATCTATCGGAGGCGGCACCTCCAGTTCAGGCTTAATGCCAGAAGAGATTGGCTTTTTCTCACTTTCCTCTCATGTATCTACAAATGAACATTATTTATATACAAATTGAAAAGGGAGACAAAATAGAAAAATATCAACAGGGATTAAATGAGAAGTAATGGAACAACCAATCTATCGGAGGCTGCACCTCCAGTTCAGGCTTAATGCCAGAAGAGATTGGCTTTTTCTCACTTTCCTCTCATGTATCTACAAATGAACATTATTTATATACAAATTGAAAAGGGAGACAAAACAGAAAAATATCAACAGGGATTAAATGAGAAATAATGGAACAACCAATCTATCGGAGGCGGCACCTCCAGTTCAGGCTTAATGCCAGAAGAGATTGACTTTTTCTCACTTTCCTCTCATGTATCTACAAATGAACATTATTTATATACAAATTGAAAAGGGAGACAAAATAGAAAAATATCAACAGGGATTAAATGAGAAGTAATGGAACAACCAATCTATCGGAGGCTGCACCTCCAGTTCAGGCTTAATGCCAGAAGAGATTGGCTTTTTCTCACTTTCCTCTCATGTATCTACAAATGAACATTATTTATATACAAATTGAAAAGGGAGACAAAATAGAAAAATATCAACAGGGATTAAATGAGAAGTAATGGAACAACCAATCTATCGGAGGCTGCACCTCCAGTTCAGGCTTAATGCCAGAAGAGATTGGCTTTTTCTCACTTTCCTCTCATGTATCTACAAATGAACATTATTTATATACAAATTGAAAAGGGAGACAAAATAGAAAAATATCAACAGGGATTAAATGAGAAGTAATGGAACAACCAATCTATCGGAGGCTGCACCTCCAGTTCAGGCTTAATGCCAGAAGAGATTGACTTTTTCTCACTTTCCCATCATGTATCTACAAATGAACATTATTTATATACAAATTGAAAAGGGAGACAAAATAGAAAAATATCAACAGGGATTAAATGAGAAGTAATGGAACAACCAATCTATCGGAGGCGGCACCTCCAGTTCAGGCTTAATGCCAGAAGAGATTGGCTTTTTCTCACTTTCCTCTCATGTATCTACAAATGAACATTATTTATATACAAATTGAAAAGGGAGACAAAATAGAAAAATATCAACAGGGATTAAATGAGAAGTAATGGAACAACCAATCTATCGGAGGCTGCACCTCCAGTTCAGGCTTAATGCCAGAAGAGATTGGCTTTTTCTCACTTTCCTCTCATGTATCTACAAATGAACATTATTTATATACAAATTGAAAAGGGAGACAAAACAGAAAAATATCAACAGGGATTAAATGAGAAATAATGGAACAACCAATCTATCGGAGGCGGCACCTCCAGTTCAGGCTTAATGCCAGAAGAGATTGACTTTTTCTCACTTTCCCATCATGTATCTACAAATGAACATTATTTATATACAAATTGAAAAGGGAGACAAAATAGAAAAATATCAACAGGGATTAAATGAGAAGTAATGGAACAACCAATCTATCGGAGGCTGCACCTCCAGTTCAGGCTTAATGCCAGAAGAGATTGGCTTTTTCTCACTTTCCCATCATGTATCTACAAATGAACATTATTTATATACAAATTGAAAAGGGAGACAAAACAGAAAAATATCAACAGGGATTAAATGAGAAATAATGGAACAACCAATCTATCGGAGGCGGCACCTCCAGTTCAGGCTTAATGCCAGAAGAGATTGACTTTTTCTCACTTTCCCATCATGTATCTACAAATGAACATTATTTATATACAAATTGAAAAGGGAGACAAAATAGAAAAATATCAACAGGGATTAAATGAGAAGTAATGGAACAACCAATCTATCGGAGGCTGCACCTCCAGTTCAGGCTTAATGCCAGAAGAGATTGACTTTTTCTCACTTTCCTCTCATGTATCTACAAATGAACATTATTTATATACAAATTGAAAAGGGAGACAAAATAGAAAAATATCAACAGGGATTAAATGAGAAGTAATGGAACAACCAATCTATCGGAGGCTGCACCTCCAGTTCAGGCTTAATGCCAGAAGAGATTGGCTTTTTCTCACTTTCCTCTCATGTATCTACAAATGAACATTATTTATATACAAATTGAAAAGGGAGACAAAACAGAAAAATATCAACAGGGATTAAATGAGAAATAATGGAACAACCAATCTATCGGAGGCGGCACCTCCAGTTCAGGCTTAATGCCAGAAGAGATTGACTTTTTCTCACTTTCCTCATCATGTATCTACAAATGAACATTATTTATATACAAATTGAAAAGGGAGACAAAATAGAAAAATATCAACAGGGATTAAATGAGAAGTAATGGAACAACCAATCTATCGGAGGCTGCACCTCCAGTTCAGGCTTAATGCCAGAAGAGATTGACTTTTTCTCACTTTCCTCATCATGTATCTACAAATGAACATTATTTATATACAAATTGAAAAGGGAGTCAAATCAGAAAAATATCAACAGGGATTAAATGAGAAATAATGGAACAACCAATCTATCGGAGGCGGCACCTCCAGTTCAGGCTTAATGCCAGAAGAGATTGACTTTTTCTCACTTTCCCATCATGTATCTACAAATGAACATTATTTATATACAAATTGAAAAGGGAGACAAAATAGAAAAATATCAACAGGGATTAAATGAGAAGTAATGGAACAACCAATCTATCGGAGGCTGCACCTCCAGTTCAGGCTTAATGCCAGAAGAGATTGGCTTTTTCTCACTTTCCTCTCATGTATCTACAAATGAACATTATTTATATACAAATTGAAAAGGGAGACAAAGCAGAAAAATGTCAACAGGGATTAAATGAGAAATAATGGAACAACCAATCTATCGGAGGCGGCACCTCCAGTTCAGGCTTAATGCCAGAAGAGATTGACTTTTTCTCACTTTCCCATCATGTATCTACAAATGAACATTATTTATATACAAATTGAAAAGGGAGACAAAATAGAAAAATATCAACAGGGATTAAATGAGAAATAATGGAACAACCAATCTATCGGAGGCGGCACCTCCAGTTCAGGCTTAATGCCAGAAGAGATTGACTTTTTCTCACTTTCCCATCATGTATCTACAAATGAACATTATTTATATACAAATTGAAAAGGGAGACAAAATAGAAAAATATCAACAGGGATTAAATGAGAAGTAATGGAACAACCAATCTATCGGAGGCTGCACCTCCAGTTCAGGCTTAATGCCAGAAGAGATTGGCTTTTTCTCACTTTCCTCTCATGTATCTACAAATGAACATTATTTATATACAAATTGAAAAGGGAGACAAAATAGAAAAATATCAACAGGGATTAAATGAGAAGTAATGGAACAACCAATCTATCGGAGGCTGCACCTCCAGTTCAGGCTTAATGCCAGAAGAGATTGACTTTTTCTCACTTTCCCATCATGTATCTACAAATGAACATTATTTATATACAAATTGAAAAGGGAGACAAAATAGAAAAATATCAACAGGGATTAAATGAGAAGTAATGGAACAACCAATCTATCGGAGGCTGCACCTCCAGTTCAGGCTTAATGCCAGAAGAGATTGGCTTTTTCTCACTTTCCTCTCATGTATCTACAAATGAACATTATTTATATACAAATTGAAAAGGGAGACAAAATAGAAAAATATCAACAGGGATTAAATGAGAAGTAATGGAACAACCAATCTATCGGAGGCGGCACCTCCAGTTCAGGCTTAATGCCAGAAGAGATTGACTTTTTCTCACTTTCCTCATCATGTATCTACAAATGAACATTCATTTATATACAAATTGAATAGGAAAAAAAAAAAAAAAAAAAAAAAAAAAAAAAAAAAAAAAAAAAAAAAAAAAAAAAAAAAAAAAAAAAAAAAAAAAAAAAAAAAAAAAAAAAAAAAAAATATTTCTATTTTGTCTCAAATTTCAATTTCTATATAAATAATGTTCATTTGTAGATGCATGATGGGAAAGTGAGAAGAAGTCCATCTCTTCTGACATTAAGCCTGAACAGGTGGTGCCGCCTCCGATAGATTGGTTGTTCCATTATTTCTCATTTAATCGCTGTTGATATTTTTTTTGTTTATCTCCATTTTTAATTTGTATATAAGTAAAGTTCATTTGTAGATACATGGGAGGAAAATTGAGAAAAAGCCAATCTCTTCTGGCATTATGGCTGAACTGGAGGTGCCGCCTCCGATTGATTGGTTGTTCCATTATTTCTCATTTAATCCCTGTTGAAATTTTTCTATTTCGTCTCACTTTTCAATTTGTATATAAATAATGTTCATTTGTAGATACATGAAAGGAAAGTGAGGAAAAGCCAATCTCCTCTGGCATTAAGCCTGAACTGGAGGTGCAGCGTCCGATAGATTGGTTGTTACATTATTTCTCATTTAGTCCCTGTTGATATTTTTCTGTTTTGTCTCCCTTTTCAATTTGTATATAATTAATGCTCATTTGTAGATACATGAGAGGAATGTGAGAAAAAGCCAATCTCTACTGGCATTATGGCTGAACTGGAGGTGCCGCCTCCGATTGATTGGTTGTTCCATTATTTCTCATTTAATCCCTGTTGAAATTTTTCTGTTTCGTCTCACTTTTCAATTTGTATATAAATAATGTTCATTTGTAGATACATGAGAGGAAATTGAGGAAAAGCCAATCTCTTCTGGCATTAAGCCTGAACTGGAGGTGCAGCCTCCGATAGATTGGTTGTTCCATTACTTCTCATTTAATCCGTGTTGATATTTTTCTATTTTGTGTCCCTTTTCAATTTGTATATAAATAATGTTCATTTGTAGATACATGATGGGAAAGTGAGAAAAAGTCAATCTCTTCTGGCATATATCCTGAACTGGAGTTGCCGCCTCCGATAGATTGGTTGTTCCATTATTTCTCATTTAATCCCTGTTGACATTTTTCTGCTTTGTCTCCCTTTTCAATTTGTATATAAATAATGTTCATTTGTAGATACATGATGGGAAAGTGAGAAAAAGCCAATCTCTTCTGGCATTAAGCCTGAACTGGAGGTGCATCCTCCGATAGATTGCTTGTTCCATTACTTCTCATTTAATCCCTGTTCATATTTTTCTATTTTGTCTCCCTTTTCAATTTGTATATAAATAATGTTCATTTGTAGATAAATGATGGGAAATTGAGAAAAAGTCAATCTCTGCTGGCATTGAGCATGAACTGGAGGTGCAGCATCCGATAGATTGGTTGTTGCATTATTTCTCATTTAATCCCTGTTGACATTTTTCTGCTTTGTCTCCATTTTCAATTTGTATATAAATAATGTACATTTGTAGATATATGAGAGGAAACTGAGAAAAAGCCAAACTCTTCTGGCATTAAGCCTGAACAGGAGGTGACGCCAACGATAGATTGGTTGTTCCATTACCTCTCATTTAATACCTGTTGGTATTTTACTATTTTTCTCCCCTTTCAATTTCTATATAAATAATGTTCATTTGTAGATATATCAGAGGAAAGTGAGAAAAAGCCAATCTCTTCTGGCAATTAGCCTGAATTCGAGGTGCATCCTCCGATCGATTGGTTGTTCCATTACTACTCATTCAATTCCTGTTGATATTTTTCTATTTTGTCTCCCTTTTCAATTTGTATATAAATAATGTTCATTTGTAGATACGTGATGGGAAATTGAGTAAAAGTCAATCTCTTCTGGCATTAAACCTGAACTGGAGGTGCAGCCTCAGATAGATTGGTTGTTCCATTACTTCTCATTTAATACCTGTTGACATTTTTCTGCTTTGTCTCCATTTTCAATTTGTATATAAATAATGTTCATTTGTAGATATATGAGAGGAAACTGAGAAAAAGCCAAACTCTTCTGGCATTAAGCCTGAACTGGAGGTGCAGCCTCCGATAGATTGGTTGATCCATTACTTCTCATTTAATACCTGTTGACATTTTTCTGCTTTGTCTCCATTTTCAATTTGTATATAAATAATGTACATTTGTAGATATATGAGAGGAAACTGAGAAAAAGCCAAACTCTTCTGGCATTAAGCCTGAACAGGAGGTGACGCCAACGATAGATTGGTTGTTCCATTACCTCTCATTTAATACCTGTTGGTATTTTACTATTTTTCTCCCCTTTCAATTTCTATATAAATAATGTACATTTGTAGATATATGAGAGGAAACTGAGAAAAAGCCAAACTCTTCTGGCATTAAGCCTGAACTGGAGGTGCATCCTCCGATAGATTGGTTGTTCCATTATTTTTCATTTAATCCCTGTTGATATTTTTCTATTTTCTCTCACTTTTCAATTTGTATATAAATAATGTTCATTTGTAGATTAATGAGAGGAAATTGAGAAAAAGCCAATCTCTTCTAGCATTAAGCCTGAGCTGGAGGTGCCGCCTCCGACAGATTGGTTGTTCCATTATTCTCATTTAATCCCTGTTGACATTTTTCTGCTTTTGTCTCCATTTTCAATTTGTATATAAATAATGTTCATTTGTAGATATATGAGAGGAAACTGAGAAAAAGCGAAATTCTTCTGGCATTAAGCCTGAACTGGAGGTGCAGCCTCCGATAGATTGGTTGTTCCATTACTTCTCATTTAATACCTGTTGACATTTTTCTGCTTTGTCTCCATTTTCAATTCTTATATAAATAATGTTCGTTTGTAGATACATGAGAGAAAAGTGAGAAAAAAAGCCAAACTCTTCTGGCATTAAGCCGGAACTGGAGGTGAAGCCTCCGATAGATTGGTTGATCCGTTACTTCTCATTTAATCTCTGTTGATATTTTTCTATTTTGTCTTAATTTTCAATTTGTATATAAATAATGTTCATTTGTAGATGCATGATGGGAAAGTGAGAAAAAGTCCATCTCTTCTGACATTAAGCCTGAACAGGTGGTGCCGCCTCTGATAGATTGGTTGTTCCATTATTTCTCATTTAATCCCTGTTGATATTTTTTTGGTTTGTCTCCATTTTCAATTTGTATATAAGTAAATTTCATTTGTAGATACATGGGAGGAAAGTGAGAAAAAGCCAATCTCTTCTGGCATTATCACTGAACTGGAGGTGCCGCCTCCGATTGATTGGTTGTTCCTTTATTTCTCATTTAATCCCTGTTGGTATTTTTCTATTTTTCTCCCTTTTCAATTTGTATATAAATAATGTTCATTTGTAGATATATCAGAGGAAAGTGAGAAAAAGCCAATCTCTTCTGGCATAAAGCCTGAACTGGAGGTGCACTGTCCGATAGATTGGTTGTTCCATTACTTCTCATTTAATCCCTTTTGATATTTTTCTATTTTGTCTCCCTTTTCAATTTGTATATAAATAATGTTCATTAGTAGATACATGATGGGAAAGTGAGAAAAAGCCAATCTCTTCTGGCATTTAGCCGGAACTGAAGGTGCCGCCCCCGATAGATTGGTTGTTTCATTATTTCTTGTTTAATCCCGGTTGACATTTTTCTGATTTGTCTCCTTTTTCAATTTGTATATAAATAATGTTCATTTGTAGATAAATGATGGGAAATTGAGAAAAAGTCAATCTCTTCTGGCATTAAGCCTGAACAGGAGGTGACGCCAACGATAGATTGGTTGTTCCATTACCTCTCATTTAATACCTGTTGGTATTTTTCTATTTTTCGCCCTTTTCAATTTGTATATAAATAATGTTCATTTGTAGATATATCAGAGGAAAGTGAGAAAAAGCCAATCTCTTCTGGCAATTAGCCTGAATTGGAGGTGCATCCTCCGATAGATTGGTTGTTCCATTACTTCTCATTTAATTCCTGTTGATATTTTTCTATTTTGTCTCCCTTTTCAATTTGTATATAAATAATGTTCATTTGTAGATACATGATGGGAAATTGAGAAAAAGTCAATCTCTTCTGGCATTAAGCCTGAACTGGAGGTGCCGCCTCCGATAGATTGATTGTTCCATTATTCTAATTTAATCCCTGTTGACATTTTTCTGCTTTGTCTCCATTTTCAATTTGTATATAAATAATGTTCATTTGTAGATATATGAGAGGAAACTGAGAAAAAGCCAAACTCTTCTGGCATTAAGCCTGAACTGGAGGTGCAGCCTCCGATAGATTGGTTGTTCCATTACTTCTCATTTAATACCTGTTGACAATTTTCTGCTTTGTCTCCATTTTCAATACTTATATAAATAAATTTCGTTTGTAGATACATGAGAGAAAAGTGAGTAAAAGTCAATCTCTTCAGGCATTTAGACTGAACTGGAGGTGCCGCCTCCGATTGATTGGTTGTTCCATTATTTCTCATTTAATCCCTGTTGATACTTTTCTAATTCGTCTCACTTTTCAATTTGTATATAAATAATGTACATTTGTAGATACATGAGAGGAAAGTGAGGAAAAGCCAATCTCTTCTGGCATTAAGCCTGAACTGGAGGTGCAGCGTCCGATAGATTGGTTTTTCCATTACTTCTCACTTAATCCCTGTTGACATTTTTCTGCTTTGTCTCCCTTTTCAATTTGTATATAAATAATGTTCATTTGTATATAAATGATGGGAAAGTGAGAAAAAGACAATCTCTTCTGGCATTAAGCCTAAACAGGAGGTGACGCCAACGATAGATTTGTTGTTCCATTACTTCTCATTTAATCCCTGTTGATATTTTTCTATTTTGTCTCCCTTTTCAATTTGTCTATAACAAATGTTCATTTGTAGATATATGAGAGGAAATTGACAAAAAGCCAATCTATTCTGGCATTAAGCCTGAGCTGGAGGTGCATCCTCCGATAGATTGGTTGTTCCATTACTTCTAATTTAATCCCTCTTGATATTTATCTATTTTGTCTCTCTTTTCAATTTGTATATAAATAATGTTCATTTGTAGATACATGATGGAAAATTAAGAAAATGTCAATCTCTTCGGGCATTTAGCCTGAACAGGAGGTGCAGCCTACGACAGATTGGTTGTTCCATTATTTCTCATTTAATCACTGTTGACGTTTTTTTTCTGCATTGTCTCCATTTTCAATTTGTATATAAATAATGTTCATTTGTAGATACATGAGCGGAAAGTGAGAAAAAGCCAAACTCTTCAGGCATTAAGCCTGAACTGGAGGTGAAGCCTCCGATAGATTGGTTGTTCCATTACTTCTCATTTAATCCCTGTTGATATTTTTCTATTTTGTCTCACTTTTTAATTTGTATATAAATAATGTTCATTTGTAGATGCACGATGGGAAAGTGAGAAAAAGTCCATCTCTTCTGACATTAAGCCTGAACTGGTGGTGCCGCCTCAGATAGATTGGTTGTTCCATTATTTCTCCTTTAATCCCTGTTGATATTTTTTTGTTTTCTCTCCCTTTTCAATTTGTATATAAGTAATGTTCATTTGTAAATACATGGGAGGAAAGTGAGAAAAATCCAATCTCTTCTGGCATTATGGCTGAACTGGAGGTGCCGCCTCCGATTGATTGGTTGTTCCATTACTTCTCATTTAATCCCTGTTGACATTTTTCTGCTTTGTCCCCACTTTCAATTTGTATACAAATAATGTTCATTTTTAGATCTATGAGAGGAAATTGAGAAGAAGCCAATCTCTTCTGGCATTAAGCCTGAGCTGGAGGTGCCGCCTCCGATAGATTGGTTGTTCCATTATTCTCATTTAATCCCTGTTGACATTTTTCTGCTTTGTCTCCATTTTCAATTTGTATATAAATAATGTTCATTTGTAGATATATGAGAGGAAAGTGAGAAAAAGCCAAACTCTTCTGGCATTAAGCCTGAACTGGAGGTGCAGCCTCCGATAGATTGGTTGTTCCATTACTTCTCATTTAATACCTGTTGACATTTTTCTGCTTTGTCTCCATTTTCAATTCTTATATAAATAATGTTCGTTTGTAGATACATGAGAGAAAAGTGAGAAAAAGTCAATCTCTTCTGGCATTTAGACTGAACTGGAGGTGCCGCCTCCGATTGATTGGTTGTTCCATTATTTCTCATTTAATCCCTGTTGATATTTTTATAATTCGTCTCACTTTTCAATTTGTATATAAATAATGTACATTTGTAGATACATGAGAGGAAAGTGAGGAAAAGCCAATCTCTTCTGGCATTAAGCCTGAACTGGAGGTGCCGCCTCCGATAGATTGGTTGTTCCATTATTCTCATTTAAACCCTGTTGACATTTTTCTTCTTTGTCTCCATTTTCAATTTGCATATAAATAATGTTCATTTGTAGATTCATGAGAGGAATGTGAGAAAAAGCCAAACTATTCTGGCATTAAGCCTGAACTGGAGGTGCAGCCTCCGATAGATTGGCTGTTCCATTACTTCTCATTTAATTCCTGTTGATATTTTTCTATTTTGTCTCCCTTTTCAATTTGTATATAAATAACGTTCATTTGTAGATACATGATGGGAAATTGAGAAAAAGTCAATCTCTTCTGGCATTAAGCCTGAACTGGAGGTGCCGCCTCCGATAGATTGGTTGTTCCATTATTCTCATTTAATCACTGTTGACATTTTTCTGCTTTGTCTCCATTTTCAATTTTTATATAAATAATGTACATTTGTAGATATATGAGAGGAAACTGAGAAAAAGCCAAACTCTTCTGGCATTAAGCCTGAACTGGAGGTGCAGCCTCCGATAGATTGGTTGTTCCATTACTTCTCATTTAATACCTGTTGACAATTTTCTCCTTTGTCTCCATTTTCAATACTTATATAAATAATGTTCGTTTGTAGATACATGAGAGAAAAGTGAGAAAAAGTCAATCTCTTCTGGCATTTAGACTGAACTGGAGGTGCCGCCTCCGATTGATTGGTTGTTCCATTATTTCTCATTTAATCCCTGTTGATATTTTTCTATTTCGTCTCACTTTTCAATTTGTATATAAATAATGTTCATTTGTAGATACATGAGAGGAAAGTGAGGAAAAGCCAATCTCTTCTGGCATTAAGCCTGAACTGGAGGTGCAGCCTCCGATAGATTGGTTGTTCCATTACTTCTCATTTAATCCCTGTTGACATTTTTCTGATTTGTCACCCTTTTCAATTTGTATATAAATAATGTTCATTTGTAGATACATGATGGGAAATTGAGAAAAAGTCAATCTCTTCTGGCATTAAGCCTGAACTGGAGGTGCAGCCACCGATAGATTGGTTGTTCCATTACTTCTCATTTAATCCCTGTTGATATTTTTCTATTTTGTCCCCCTTTTCAATTTGTCTATAACTAATGTTCATTTGTAGATATATGAGAGGAAATTGAGAAAAAGCCAATCTCTTCTGGCATTAAGCCTGAGCTGGAGGTGCATCCTGCGATGGATTGGTTGTTCCATTACTTCTAATTTAATCCCTGTTGATATTTCTCTATTTTGTCTCTCTTTTCAATTTGTATATAAATAATGTTCATTTGTAGATACATGATGGAAAATTGAGAAAATGTCAATCTGTTCGGGCATTAAGCCTGAACTGGAGGTGCAGCCTACGACAGATTGGTTGTTCCATTATTTCTCATTTAATGCCTGTTGACATTTTTCTGCTTTGTCTCCATTTTCAATTTGTATATAAATAATGTTCATTTGTAGATACTTGAGAAGAAAATGAGAAAAAGCCACACTCTTCAGGCATTAAGCCTGAACTGGAGGTGAAACCTCCGATAGATTGGTTGTTCCATTACATCTCATTTAATCCCTGTTGATATTTTTCTATTTTGTCTCACTTTTCAATTTGTATATAAATAATGTTCATCTGTAGATGCATGATGGGAAAGTGAGAAAAAGTCCATCTCTTCTGATATTAAGCCTGAACTGGTGGTGCCGCCTCCGATAGATTGGTTGTTCCATTATTTCTCATTTAATCCCTGTTGATATTTTTCTATTTTGTCTCCCTTTTCAATTTGTATATAAATAATGTTCATTTGTAGATGCATGATGGGAAAGTGAGAAAAAGACATTCTTTTCTGGCATTAAGCCTGAACTGGAGGTGCCGCCTCCGATAGAACGGTTGTTCCATTATTCTCATTTAATCCCTGTTGACATTTTTCTGCTTTGTCTCCATTTTCAATTTGTATATATAAATAATGTTCATTTGTAGATACATGAGAGGAAAGTGAGAAAAAGCCAAAATCTTCTGGCATTAAGCTTGAACTGGATTTGACGCCAACGATAGATTGGTTGTTCCATTAACTCTCATTTAATCCCTGTTGGTATTTTTCTATTTTTCTCCCTTTCAATTTGTATATAAATAATGTTCATTTGTAGATACATGATGGGAAAGTGAGAAAAAGTCAATCTCCTCTGGCATTAGGCCTGAACTGGAGGTGCAGCGTCCGATAGATTGGTTTTTCCATTACTTCTCACTTAATCCCTGTTGACATTGTTATATTTTGTCTCCCGTTTCAATTTGTATATAAATAATGTTCATTTGTAGATACATGATGGAAATTGAGAAAAAGTCAATCTCTTCTGGCTTTAAGCCTGAACTGGAGGTGAAGGCTCCGATAGATTAGTTGTTCCATTATTTCCCATTTAATCCCTGTTGACATTTTTCTGCTTTGATTCCATTTTCAATTTGTATATAAATAAAGTTCATTTGTAGATACATGAGAATAAAGTGAGAAAAAACCCAAACTCTTCTGGCATTAAGCCTGAACTGGAGGTGAAGCCTCCGATAGATTGGTTGTTCCATTACTTCTCATTTAATCCCTGTTGATATTTTTCTATTTTGTCTCACTTTTCAATTTGTATATAAATAATGTTCATTTGTAGATGCACGATGGGAAAGTGAGAAAAAGTCCATCGCTTCTGACATTAAGCCTGAACTGGAGGTGCCGCCTCCGATAGATTGGTTGTTCCATTATTCTCATTTAATCCCTGTTGACATTCGTCTGCTTTGTCTTCATTTTCAATTTGCAAATAAATAATGTTCATTTGCAGATACATGGGAGGAAACTGAGAAAAAGCCAAACTCTTCTGGCATTAAGCCTGAACTGGAGGTGCAGCCTCCGATAGATTGGTTGTTCCATTACTTCTAATTTAATCCCTGTTGACATTTTTCCGCTTTGTCTTCATTTTCAAATTGTATATAAATAATTTTCGTTTGTAGATACCTGAGAGGAAAGTGAGAAAAATTCAATCTCTTCTGGCATTTAGACTGAACTGGAGGTGCCGCCTCCGATTGATTGCTTGTTCCATTATTTCTCATTTAATCCCTGTTGATATTTTTTTATTTAGTCTCATTTTTCAATTTGTATATAAATAATGTTCATTTGTAGATACATGAGAAGAAAGTGAGGAAAAGCCAATCTCTTCTGGCATTAAGCCTGAACTGGAGGTGCAGCGTCCGATAGATTGGTTTTTCCATTACTTCTCACTTACTCCCTGTTGACATTTTTCTATTTTATCTCCCGTTTCAAGTTGTATATACACAATGTTCATTTGTAGATACATGATGGGAAAGTGAGAAAAAGTCAATCTCTTCTGGCATTAAGCCTGAACAGGAGGTGACGCCAACGATAGATTGGTTGTTCCATTACTTCTCATTTAATGCCTGTAGACATTTTTATATTTTGTCTCTCTTTTCACTTTGTTCATATATAAATGTTCATTTGTAGAATCATGGCAGGAAAGTGAGCACGAGCGGTTTTATTCAGGCTCTAAGCATGTTTAGTAGGTGACGCATCCAACAGAGTGGTTGTTCCATTATTTCTCATTTAATGCCTGTAGACATTTTCCTATTTTGTCTCTCTTTTCACTTTGTTCATATATAAATGTTCATTTGTAGAATCATGAGAGGAAAGTGAGCACGAAGCGATTTTATTCTGGCACTAAGCATGATTAGTAGGTGACGCATCCAACAGATTGGTTGTTCCATTATTTCTCATTTAATGCCTGTAGACATATTTCTATTTTGTCTCTCTTTTCACTTTGTTCATATATAAACGTTCATTTGTAGAATCATGAGAGTAAATGTGAGCACGAAGCGATTTTATTCTAGCACTAAACATGATTAATAGGTGACGCATCCAACAGAGTGGTTGTTCCATTATTTCTCATTTAATGCCTGTAGACATATTTATATTTTGTCTCTCATTTCACTTTGTTCATATATAAATGTTCATTTGTAGAATCGTTAGAGGAAAGTGAGAACGAAGCGATTTTATTCTGGCACTAAGCATGTTTAGTAGTTGACGCATCCAACAGAGTGGTTGTTCCATTATTTATCAATTAATGCCTGTAGACATTTTTCTATTTTGTCTCTGTTTTCACTTTGTTCATATATATAAATGTTCATTTGTAGAATCGTAAGAGGAAAGTGAGCACGAAGCGATTTTATTCTGGCACTAACCATGATTATTAGGTGACGCATCCAACAGATTGGTTGTTCCATTATTTCTCATTTAATGCCTGTAGACATTTTTCTATTTTGTCTCTCTTTTCACTTTGTTCATATATAAATGTTCATTTGTAGAATCATTAGAGTAAATGTGGGCACGAAGCGATTTTATTCTGGCACTAAGCATGATTTGTAGGTGACGCATCCAACAGATTGGTTGTTCCATTATTTCTCATTTAATGGCTGTAGACATTTTTCTATTTTGTCTCTCTTTTCACTTTGTTCATATATAAATGTTCATTTGTAGAATCATAAGAGGAAAGTGAGCACGAAGCGATTTTATTCTGGCACTAAGCATGATTAGTAGGTGACGCAT
This sequence comes from Eudiplozoon nipponicum, assembly GCA_029291075.1. NCBI lineage: Eukaryota > Metazoa > Platyhelminthes > Monogenea > Mazocraeidea > Diplozoidae > Eudiplozoon > Eudiplozoon nipponicum. The sequence goes on from JAQBSW010006871.1 coordinate 19,964, forward strand.
CCAACAGATTGGTTGTTCCATTATTTCTCATTTAATGCCTGTAGACATTTTCCTATTTTGTCTCTCTTTTCACTTTGTTCATATATAAATGTTCATTTGTAGAATCATGGGAGGAAAGTGAGCACGAAGCGATTTTATTCTGGCACTAAGCATGATTATTAGGTGACGCATCCAACAGATTGGTTGTTCCATTATTTCTCATTTAATGCCTGTAGAAATGTTTCTATTTTGTCTCTAATTTCACTTTGTTCATATATAAATGTTCATTTGTAGAATCATGAGAGGAAAGTGAGCACGAAGCGATTTTATTCTGGCACTAAGCATGAATATTAGGTGACGCATCCAACAGATTGGTTGTTCCATTATTTCTCATTTAATGCCTGTATAAATGTTTCTATTTTGTCTCTCCTTTCACTTTTTTCAGATATAAATGTTCATTTGTAGAATCATGAGAGGAAAGTGAGCACGAAGCGATTTTATTCTGGCACTAAGCATGAATATTAGGTGACGCATCCAACAGATTGGTTGTTCCATTATTTCTCATTTAATGCCTGTAGAAATGTATCTATTTTGTCTCTCTTTTCACTTTGTTCATTTAGGAATCACAGGAAAGTGAGCACGAAGCGATATTATTCTGCACTAGCATGAATATTATGTGACGAATCCAACAGATTGGTTGTTCCATTAGTCATTTAATGCATGTAGACATTTTACTATTTTGTTCTGCCTTTCACTTTGTTCATATATAAATGTTCATTTGTAGAATCATGAGAGGAAAGTGAGCACGAAGCGATTTTATTCTGGCACTAAGCATGATTATTAGGTGACGCATCCAACAGATTTGTTGTTCTATTAGTGCTCATTTAATGCATGTAGACATTTTACTATTTTGTCTCTCTTTTCACTTTTTTCATATATAAATGTTCATTTGTAGAATCATAAGAGGAAAGTGAGCACGAAGCGATATTATTCTGGCACTAAGCATGAATAGTAGGTGACGCATCCAACAGATTGGTTGTTCCATTAGTTCTCATTTAATGCATGTAGACATTTTACTATTTTGTCTCGCCTTTCACTTTGTTCATATATAAATGTTCATTTGTAGAATCATGAGAGGAAAGTGAGCACGAAGCGATTTTATTCAGGCACTAAGCATGTTTAGTAGGTGACGCATCCAACAGATTTGTTGTTCTATTAGTGCTCATTTAATGCATGTAGACATTTTACTATTTTGTCTCTCTTTTCACTTTTTTCATATATAAATGTTCATTTGTAGAATCATAAGAGGAAAGTGAGCACGAAGCGATATTATTCTAGCACTAAGCATGAATAGTAGGTGACGCATCCAACTGAGAGGTTGTTCCATTAGTTCTCATTTAATGCATGTAGACATTTTACTATTTTGTCTCGCCTTTCACTTTGTTCATATATAAATGTTCATTTGTAGAATCATGACAGGAAAGTGAGCACGAAGCGATTTTATTCTGGCACTAAGCATGAATAGTAGGTAGACGTATCCAACTGAGAGGTTGTTCCATTAGTTCTCATTTAATGCATGTAGATATTTTACTATTTTGTTTCTCTTTTTTCACTTTTTTCATATATAAATGTTCATTTGTGAATCAAGAGGGAGTGGCATCAGGCTGGTACACTTGGCACTAAGCATGAATAGTGGGTGACGCATCCAACAGAGAGGTTGTTCCATTATTTCTCATTTAATGCACGTAGACATTTTACTATTTTGTCTCGCCTTTCACTTTGTTCATATATAAATGGTCATTTGTAGAATCATGAGAGGAAAGTTAGCACGATGCGATTTTATTCTGGCACTAAGCATGAATAGTAGGTGACGCATCCAACAGATTGGTTGTTCCATTATTTCTCATTTAATGCATGTAGACATTTTTCTTTTTTTTCTCTCACTTCACTTTGTTCATTTATAAATGTTTATTTGTAGAATCATCAGAGGAAAGTGAGCACGAAGCGAATTTATTCTGGCACTAAGCATGAATAGTAGGTGACGCATCCAACAGATTGGTTGTTCCATTATTTCTCATTTAATGCATGTAGACATTTCTCTATTTTGTCTCTACTTTCACTTTGTCTATATATAAATGTTCATTTGTAGAATCATCTGAGGAGAGTGAGCACGGAGCGAATTTATTCTGGCACTAAGCATGAATAGTATGTGACGCATCCAACAGATTGTTTGTTCCATTATTTCTCCTTTAATGCATGTAGACATTTCTCTATTTTGTCTCTACTTTCACTTTGTCTATATATAAATGTTCATTTGTAGAATCATCTGAGGAGAGTGAGCACGGAGCGAATTTATTCTGGCACTTAGCATGAATAGTAGGTGACGCATCCAACAGATTGGTTGTTCCATTAGTTCTCATTTAATGCATGTAAACATTTTACTATTATGTCTCTCTTTTCACTTTGTTCATATATAAATGTTCATTTGTAGAATCATAAGAGGAAAGTGAGCACGAAGCGATATTATTCTGGCACTAAGCATGAATAGTAGGTGACGCATCCAACAGAGTGGTTGTTCCATTATTTCTCATTTAATGCATGTAGACATTTTACTATTTTCTCTCGTCTTTCACTTTTTTCATATATAAATGTTCATTTGTAGAATCATGACAGGAAAGTTAGCACGAAGCGATTTTATTCTGGCACTAAGCATGAATAGTAGGTGACGCATCCAACAGATTGGTTGTTCCATTATTTCTCATTTAATGCATGTAGACATTTTTCTTTTTTTTTCTCCCTTCACTTTGTTCATATAGAAATGTTCATTTGTATAATCATAAGAGGAAAGTGAGCACGAAGCGATTTTATTCTGGAACTAAGCATGAATAGTAGGTGACGCATCCAACAGATTGGTTGTTCCTATATTTCTCATTTAATGCCTGTAGACATTTTTCCATTTTGTCTCTCTTTTCTCTTTGCTCATATATAAATGTTCATTTGTAGAATCATAAGAGGAAAGTGAGCACGAAGCGATATTATTCTGGCACTAAGCATGAATAGTAGGTGACGCATCCAACAGAGAGGTTGTTCCATTTTTTCTCATTTAATGCATGTAGACATTTTACTATTTTGTCTCGCCTTTCACTTTGTTCATATATAAATGGTCATTTGTAGAATCATGAGAGGAAAGTTAGCACGATGCGATTTTATTCTGGCACTAAGCATGAATAGTAGGTGACGCATCCAACAGATTGGTTGTTCCATTATTTCTCATTTAATGCCTGTAGACATTTTTCTATTTTGTCTCATTTTTCACTTTGTTCATATATAAATGCTTATTTGTAGAATCATCAGAGGAAAGTGAGCACGTGGAGCGAATTTATTCTGGGCAATTGGGCATGCATTAGTATGACGTATCCAACAGATTGTTTGTTCCATTATTTCTCCTTAATGCATGTAGACATTTCTATTTTGTCTCTTTTACTTTGTTCATATATAAATGTTCATTTGTAGAACTGTCTGAGGGGAGAGTGAGAACGGAGCGAATTTATTCTGGCACTAAGAATAGTAGGTGACGCATCCAACAGATTGTTGTTCCATTAGTTGTCATTTAATGTATGTAAACATTTACTATTAGTCTCTCTTTTACTTTGTTCATAGTGGCAACTCATCAGAATCATAAGAGGAAAGTGAGCACGAAGCGATTTTATTCTGGCACTAAGCATGATTAGTAGGTGACGCATCCAACATAGATTGGTTGTTCCATTAGTTCTCTGCTTAATGCCTGTAGACATTTTCCTATTTTCTCTCTCTTTTCACTTTGTTCATATATAAATGTTCATTTGTAGAATCATGGGAGGAAAGTGAGCACGAAGCGATTTTATTCAGGCACTAAGCATGTTTAGTAGGTGACGCATCCAACAGATTGGTTGTTCCATTAGTGCTCATTTAATGCATGTAGACATTTTACTATTTTGTCTCTCTTTTCACTTTTTTCATATATAAATGTTCATTTGTAGAATCATAAGCGGCAAGTGAGCACGAAGCGATTTTATTCAGGCACTAAGCATGATTAGTAGGTGACGCATCCAACAGATTGGTTGTTCCATTTGTTCTCATTTAATGCATGTAGAAATTTTACTATTTTGTCTCGCCTTTCACTTTGTTCATATATAAATGGTCATTTGTAGAATCATGAGAGGAAAGTTAGCACGATGCGATTTTATTCTGGCACTAAGCATGAATAGTAGGTGACGCATCCAACAGATTGGTTGTTCCATTATTTCTCATTTAATGCCTGTAGAAATATTTCTATTTTGTCTCTCCTTTCACTTTGTTCATATATAAATGTTAATTTGTAGAATCATGAGAGGAAAGTGACCACGAAGCGACTTTATTCTGGCACTAAGCATGAATAGTAGGTGACGCATCCAACAGAGTGGTTGTTCCATTATTTCTCATTTAATGCATGTAGACATTTTACTATTTTGTCTCGCCTTTCACTTTGTTCATATATAAATGGTCATTTGTAGAATCATGAGAGGAAAGTGAGCACGATGCGATTTTATTCTGGCACTAAGCATGAATAGTAGGTGACGCATCCAACAGATTGGTTGTTCCATTATTTCTCATTTAATGCATGTAGACATTTTTCTTTTTTTCTCTCACTTCACTTTGTTCATTTATAAATGTTTATTTGTAGAATCATCAGAGGAAGGTTAGCACGATGCGATTTTATTCTGGCACTAAGCATGAATAGTAGGTGACGCATCCAACAGATTGGTTGTTCCATTATTTCTCATTTAATGCATGTAGACATTTTTCTTTTTTTTCTCTCACTTCACTTTGTTCATGTAAAAATGTTCATTTGTAGATGCATGAGAGGAAAGTGAGCACATACCGAATTTATTCTGGCACTAAGCATGAATAGTAAGCGACGCATCCAACAGATTGGTTGTTCCATTATTTCTCATTTAATGCCTGTAGAAATGTTTCTATTTTGTCTCTCTTTTCACTTTGTTCATATATAAATGTTCATTTGTAGAATCATAAGAGGAAAGTGAGCACGAAGCGATTTTATTCTGGCACTAAGCATGAATAGTAGGTGACGCATCCAACAGATTGGTTGTTCCATTATATCTCATTTAATGCCTGTAAACATTTTTCTATTTTGTCTCTTATTTCACTTTGTTCATATAGAAATGTTCATTTGTAGAATCATAAGAGGAAAGTGAGCACGAAGCGATTTTATTCTAGCACTAAGCATGAATAGTAGGTGACGCATCCAAAAGATTTGTTGTTCCATTATTTCTCATTTAATGCCTGTAGACATTTTTCTATTTTGTCTCTCTTTTCTCTTTGTTCATATAGAAATGTTCATTTGTAGAATCATAAGAGGAAAGTGAGCACGAAGTGATTTTATTCTGGCACTAAGCATGAATAGCAGGTGACGCATCCAACAGATTGGTTGTTCCATTATTTCTCATTTAATGTCTGTAGACATTTTTCTATTTTGTCTCTCTTTTCACTTTGTTCATATAGAAAAGTTCATTTGTAGAATCGTAAGAGGAAAGTGAGCACGAAGCGATTTTATTCTGGCACTCTGCATGAATAGCATGTGACGCATCCAACAGATTGATTGTTCCATTATTTGTCATTTAATGCATGTAGATATTTTTTTGTCTCTCCTTTCACTTTGTTCATATATAAATGTTCATTTGTGGAATCATGAGAGGAAAGTGAGCACGAAGCGAATTTATTCTGGCACTAAGCATGAATAATTGGTGACGCATCCAAAAGATTGGTTGTTCCATTATTTCTCATTTAATGCATGTAGACATTTTTCTATTTTTTCTCTCCTTTCACTTTGTTCATGTATAAATGTTCATTTGTAGAATCATGAGAGGAAAGAATGCACAGAGCGAATTTATTCTGGCACTAAGCATGCTTAGTAGGTGACGCATCCAACAGATTTGTTGTTCCATTATTTCTCCTTTAATGCATGTAGACATTTTTCTATTTTTCTCTACCTTCATTTTGTCTATATATAAATGTTCATTTGTAGAATCATCCGAGAAAAGTGAGCACGGAGCGAATTTATTCTGGCACTAAGCATGAATAGTAGGTGACGCATCCAACAAATTGGTTGTTCCATTATTTCTCCTTTAATGCATGTAGACATTTTTCTATTTTTTCTCTCCTTTCACTTTGTTCATGTAAAAATGTTCATTTGTAGAATCATGAGAGGAAAGTGAGCACATAGCGAATTTATTCTGGCACTAAGCATGATTAGTAGGTGACGCATCCAACAGGTTGGTTGTTCCATTATTTCTCATTTAATGCATGTAGACATTTTTCTATTTTGTCTCTCATTTTACTTTGTTCATATATAAATGATAATTTGTAGAATCATGAGAGGAAAGTGAGCACGGAGCGAATTTATTCTGGCACTCTGCATGAATAGTAGGTGACGCATCCAACAGATTGGTTGTTCCATTATTTCTCCTTTAATGCATGTAGACATTTTTCTATTTTTTCTCTCCTTTCACTTTGTTCATGTAAAAATGTTCATTTGTAGAATCATGAGAGGAAATTGAGCACGAAGCGGTTTTATTCAGGCACTAAGCATGATTAGTAGGTGACGCATCCAACAGATTGGATGTTCCATTATTTCTCATTTAATGCATGTAGACTTTTTTCTATTTTTTTCTCTCCTTTCACTTTGTTCATGTAAAAATGTTCATTTGTAGAATCATGAGAGGAAAGTGAGCACGAAGCGATTTTATTCTGGCACTAAGCATGAATATTAGGTGACGCATCCAACAGATTGGTTGTTCCATTATTTCTCATTTAATGCCTGTAGACATGTTTCTATTTTGTCTCTCCTTTTACTTTGTTCATATATAAATGATAATTTGTAGAATCATGAGAGGAAAGTGAGCACGGAGCGAATTTATTCTGGCACTCTGCATGAATAGTAGGTGACGCATCCAACAGATTGGTTGTTCCATTATTTCTCTTTAATGCATGTAGACATTTTTCTATTTTTTCTCTCCTTTCACTTTGTTCATGTAAAAATGTTCATTTGTAGAATCATGAGAGGAAATTGAGCACGAAGCGATTTTATTCAGGCACTAAGCATGATTAGTAGGTGACGCATCCAACAGATTGGTTGTTCCATTATTTCTCATTTAATGCCTGTAGACATTTTTCTATTTTGTCTCTCTTTTCACTTTGTTCATATATAAATGTTCATTTGTAGAATCATGAGAGGAAAGTGAGCACGAAGCGATTTTATTCTGGCACTAAGCATGATTAGTAGGTGACGCATCCAACAGATTGGTTGTTCCATTATTTCTCATTTAATGCCTGTAGACATTTTTCTATTTTGTCTCTCTTTTCACTTTGTTCATATATAAATGTTCATTTGTAGAATCATGAGAGGAAAGTGAGCACGAAGCGATTTTATTCTAGGCACTAAGCATGAATAGTAGGTGACGCATCCAACAGAGTGGTTGTTCCATTATTTCTCATTTAATGCCTGTAGACATTTTCCTATTTTGTCTCTCTTTTCACTTTGTTCATATATAAATGTTCATTTGTAGAATCATGAGAGGAAAGTGAGCACGAAGCGATTTTATTCTGGCACTAAGCATGAATATTAGGTGACGCATCCAACAGAGTGGTTGTTCCATTATTTCTCATTTAATGCCTGTAGACATTTTTCTATTTTGTCTCTCTTTTCACTTTGTTCATATATAAATGTTCATTTGTAGAATCATGAGAGGAAAGTGAGCACGAAGCGATTTTATTCTGGCACTAAGCATGAATAGTAGGTGACGCATCCAACAGATTGGTTGTTCCATTATTTCTCATTTAATGCCTGTAGACATTTTTCTATTTTGTCTCTCTTTTCACTTTGTTCATATATAAATGTTCATTTGTAGAATCATGAGAGGAAAGTGAGCACGAAGCGATTTTATTCTGGCACTAAGCATGAATATTAGGTGACGCATCCAACAGATTGGTTGTTCCATTATTTCTCATTTAATGCCTGTAGACATGTTTCTATTTTGTCTCTCTTTTCACTTTGTTCATATATAAATGTTCATTTGTAGAATCATGAGAGGAAAGTGAGCACGAAGCGATTTTATTCTGGCACTAAGCATGATTAGTAGGTGACGCATCCAACAGATTGGTTGTTCCATTATTTCTCATTTAATGCCTGTAGACATTTTCCTATTTTCTCTCTCTTTTCACTTTGTTCATATATAAATGTTCATTTGTAGAATCATGAGAGGAAAGTGAGCACGAAGCGATTTTATTCTGGCACTAAGCATGAATATTAGGTGACGCATCCAACAGATTGGTTGTTCCATTATTTCTCATTTAATGCCTGTAGACATTTTTCTATTTTGTCTCTCTTTTCACTTTGTTCATAGTATAAATGTTCATTTGTAGAATCATAAGAGGAAAGTGAGCACGAAGCGATTTTATTCTGGCACTAAGCATGATTAGTAGGTGACGCATCCAACAGATTGGTTGTTCCATTATTTCTCATTTAATGCCTGTAGAGATGTAACTATTTTGTCTCTCTTTTCGCTGTTTCATATGTAAATGTTCATTTGTAGAGATCATGAAAGAAGATGGCACAAATCAGTATTCTGGCACTCAGCATGTGAATTAGTAAGTGGCATCCAACAGATTAGTTTGTCCCATTATTTCTCATTTAATGCATATAGACATTTTCCTTTGTCTCGCCTTTCACTTTGTTTCATATATAAACTTTCATTTTATAGAATCATAAAAGAGAGAAATAAGCACCCAGAAGCAATTTATTCTGGCATAAGCATAGATATTAGATGGCCAGTATCCAACAGATTGGATTTGTTCCATTATTTCTCATTTAATGTCTGTAAAGAAATATTTCTAGTACAATCTCCTCTTTTTGTTGATATATATATTATTTTCATTTTGTAGAATCATAGAGAAAGTGAGCACAGAAGCAATTTTATTATGGCACCTAAGCATGATTAGTAGAGTGTACATCCAACAGATTAGATTTGACCACTCATTTAATGCATGTAAACATTTTACTATTTTTTCTCTCTTTTCACTTTGTTCATATATAAATGTTCATTTGTAGAATCATAAGAGGAAAGTGAGCACGAAGCGATATTATACTGGCACTAAGTATGAATAGCAGGTGACGCATCCAACAGATTGGTTGTTCCATTATTTCTCATTTAATGCCTGTAGAAATGTTTCTATTTTGTCTCTCTTTTCACTTTGTTCATATATAAATGTTCATTTGTAGAATCATGAGAGGAAAGTGAGCACGAAGCGATTTTATTCTGGCACTAAGCATGAATATTAGGTGACGCATCCAACAGATTGGTTGTTCCATTATTTCTCATTTTAATGCCTGTAGAAATGTTTCTATTTTGTCTCTCTTTTCACTTTGTTCATATATAAATGTTCATTTGTAGAATCATGAGAGGAAAGTGAGCACGAAGCGATTTTATTCTGGCACTAAGCATGAATATTAGGTGACGCATCCAACGGATTGGTTGTTCCATTATTTCTCATTTAATGCCTGTAGACATGTTTCTATTTCGTCTCTCTTTTCACTTTGTTCATATATAAATGTTCATTTGTAGAATCATGGGAGGAAAGTGACCACGGAGCGATTTTATTTAGGAAATAAGCATGATTAGTAGGTGACGCATCCAACAGATTGGTTGTTCCATTATTTCTCATTTAATGCCTGTAGAAATGTTTCTTTTTTGTCTCTAATTTCACTTTGTTCATATATAAATGTTCATTTGTAGAATCATGAGAGGAAAGTGAGCACGAAGCGATTTTATTCTGGCACTAAGCATGAATATTAGGTGACGCATCCAACAGATTGGTTGTTCCATTATTTCTCATTTAATGCCTGTATAAATGTTTCTATTTTGTCTCTCCTTTCACTTTTTTCATATATAAATGTTCATTTGTAGAATCATGAGAGGAAAGTGAGCACGAAGCGATTTTATTCTGGCACTAAGCATGAATATTAGGTGACGCATCCAACAGATTGGTTGTTCCATTATTTCTCATTTAATGCCTGTAGAAATGTTTCTATTTTGTCGCTCTTATCACTTTGTTCATATATAAATGTTCATTTGTAGAATCATGAGAGTAAAGTGAGCACGAAGCGATTTTATTCTGGCTCTAAGCATGAACATTAGTTGACGCATCCAACAGATTGGTTGTTCCATTATTTCTCATTTAATGCCTGTAGAAATGTTTCTATTTTGTCTCTCTTTTCACTTTGTTCATATATAAATGTTCATTTGTAGAATCATGAGAGGAAAGTGAGCACGAAGCGATTTTATTCTGGCACTAAGCATGTTTAGTAGGTGACGCATCCAACAGATTGGTTGTTCCATTATTTCTCCTTTAATGCCTGTAGACATTTTTCTATTTTGTCTCTCTTTTCACTTTGTTCATATATAAATGTTCATTTGTAGAATCATAAGAGTGAAGTGAGCACGAAGCGATTTTATTCTGGCACTAAGCATGATTAGTTGGTGACGCATCCAACAGATTGGTTGTTCCATTATTTCTCATTTAATTCCTGTAGACATTTTTCTATTTTGTCTCGCATTTCACTTTGTTCATATATAAATGTTAATTTGTTGAATCATGAGAGGAAGGTGAGCACGAAGCGATATTATTCTGGCACTAAGCATGATTAGTAGGTGACGCATCCAACAGATTGGTTGTTCCATTATTTCTCATTTAATGCCTGTAGACATTTTTCAATTTTGTCTGTCTTTTCACTTTGTTCATTTATAAATGTTCATTTGTAGAATCATAAGAGGAAAGTGAGCACGAAGCGATTTTATTCTGGCACTAAGCATGTTTAGTAGGTGGCGCATCCAACAGAGTGGTTGTTCCATTATTTCTCATTTAATGCCTGTAGAAATGTTTCTATTTTGTCTCTCTTTTCACTTTGTTCATATATAAATGTTCAATTGTAGAATCATGAGAGGAAAGTGAGCACGAAGCGATTTTATTCTGGCACTAAGAATGATTAGTAGGTGACGCATCCAACAGATTGGTTGTTCCATTATTTCTGATTTAATGCCTGTAGAAATGTTTCTATTGTGTCTCTCTTTTCACTTTGTTCATATATATATGTTCATTTGTAGAATCATGAGAGGAAAGTGAGCACGAATCGATTTTATTCTGGCACTATGCATGAATATTAGGTGACGCATCCAACAGATTGGTTGTTCCATTATTTCTCATTTAATGCCTGTAGAAATGTTTCTATTTTGTCTCTCTTTTCACTTTGTTCATATATAAATGTTCATTTGTAGAATCATGAGAGGAAAGTGAGCACGAAGCGATTTTATTCTGGCACTAAGCATGATTAGTAGGTGACGCATCCAACAGATTGGTTGTTCCATTATTTCTCATTTAATGCCTGTAGAAATGTTTCTATTTTGTCTCTCGTTTCACTTTGTTCATATATAAATGTTCATTTGTATAATCATGGGAGGAAAGTGAGCACTAGAAGTACTTTATTCTGGCATGCTATAGTAGGTGACGCATTCAACAGATGGGTTGTTCCATTAGCTGCTCATTAAATGCATGTAGACATTTTTCTATTTTGTCTCTCTTTTCAATTTGTTCATATATAAATGTTCATTTGTAGAACCATAAGAGGAAAGTGAGCACGAAGCGATTTTATTCTGGCACTAACCATGAATATTAGGTGACGCATCCGATAGATTGGTTGTTCCATTATTTCTCATTTAATGCCTGTAGAAATGTTTCTATTTTGTCTCTCTTTTCAATTTGTTCATATATAAATGTTCATTTGTAGAATCATGAGAGGAAAGCGAGCACGAAGCGATTTTATTCTGACACTAAGCATGATTAGTAGGTGACGCATCCAACAGATTGGTTGTTCCATTATTTCTCATTTAATGCCTGTAGACATATTTATATTTTGTCTCTCTTTTCACTTTGTTCATAAATAAATGGTCATTTGTAGAATCGTAAGAGGAAAGTGAGAACGAAGCGATTTTATTCTGGCACTAAGCATGATTAGTAGGTGATGCATCCAACAGATTGGTTGTTCCATTATTTCTCATTTAATGCCTGTAGACATTTTTCTATTTTGTCTCTCTTTTCACTTTGTTCATATAGATATGTTCATTTGTAGAATCATAAGAGGAAAGTGAGCACGAAGTGATTTTATTCTGGCACTAAGCATGAATAGCAGGTGACGCATCCAACAGATTGGTTGTTCCATTATTTCTCATTTAATGTCTGTAGACATTTTTCTATTTTGTCTCTCTTTTCACTTTGTTCATATAGAAATGTTCATTTGTAGAATCGTAAGAGGAAAGTGAGCACGAAGCGATTTTATTCTGGCACTAAGCATGATCAGTAGGTGACGCATCCAACAGATTGGTTGTTCCATTAGTTCTCATTTAATGCATGTAAACATTTTACTATTTTGTCTCTCTTTTCCTTTGTTCATATATAAATGTTCATTTATAGAATCATGAGAGGAAAGTGAGCACGAAGCGATTTTATTGTGGCACTATGCATGAATAGTAGGTGACGCATCCAACAGAGTGGTTGTTCCATTATTTCTCATTTAATGCCTGTAGACATTTTTCTATTTTGTCTCTCTTTTCACTTTGTTCATATATAAATGTTCATTTCGAGAATCGTAAGAGGAAAGTGAGCACGAAGCGATTTTATTCTGGCACTAAGCATGAATATTAGATGACGCATCCAACAGAGTGGTTGTTCCATTATTTCTCATTTAATGACTGTAGACATTTTTCTATTTTGTCTCTCTTTTCACTTTGTTCATATATAAATGTTCATTTGTAGAATCATAAGAGGAAAGTGAGCACGAAGCGATTTTATTCTGGCACTAAGCATGAATATTAGATGACGCATCCAACAGAGTGGTTGTTCCATTATTTCTCATTTAATGACTGTAGACATTTTCCTATTTTTTCTCTCTTTTCACTTTGTTCATATATAAATGTTCATTTGTAGAATCATGAGAGGAAAGTGAGCACGAAGCGATTTTATTCTGGCACTAAGCATGATTAGTAGGTGACGCATCCAACAGATTGGTTGTTCCATTATTTCTCATTTAATGCCTGTAGACATTTTTCTATTTTGTCTCTCTTTTCACTTTGTTCATATATAAATGTTCATTTGTAGAATCATGAGAGGAAAGTGAGCACGAAGCGATTTTATTCTGGCACTAAGCATGAATAGTAGGTGACGCATCCAACAGATTGGTTGTTCCATTATTTCTCATTTAATGCCTGTAGACATTTTTCTATTTTGTCTCTCTTTTCACTTTGTTCATATATAAATGTTCATTTGTAGAATCATGAGAGGAAAGTGAGCACGAAGCGATTTTATTCTGGCACTAAGCATGATTAGTAGGTGACGCATCCAACAGATTGGTTGTTCCATTATTTCTCATTTAATGCCTGTAGACATTTTTCTATTTTGTCTCTCTTTTCACTTTGTTCATATATAAATGTTCATTTGTAGAATCATGAGAGGAAAGTGAGCACGAAGCGATTTTATTCTGGCACTAAGCATGATTAGTAGGTGACGCATCCAACAGATTGGTTGTTCCATTATTTCTCATTTAATGCCTGTAGACATTTTTCTATTTTGTCTCTCTTTTCACTTTGTTCATATATAAATGTTCATTTGTAGAATCATGAGAGGAAAGTGAGCACGAAGCGATTTTATTCTGGCACTAAGCATGAATAGTAGGTGACGCATCCAACAGATTGGTTGTTCCATTATTTCTCATTTAATGCCTGTAGACATTTTTCTATTTTGTCTCTCTTTTCACTTTGTTCATATATAAATGTTCATTTGTAGAATCATGAGAGGAAAGTGAGCACGAAGCGATTTTATTCTGGCACTAAGCATGATTAGTAGGTGACGCATCCAACAGATTGGTTGTTCCATTATTTCTCATTTAATGCCTGTAGACATTTTTCTATTTTGTCTCTCTTTTCACTTTGTTCATATATAAATGTTCATTTGTAGAATCATGAGAGGAAAGTGAGCACGAAGCGATTTTATTCTGGCACTAAGCATGATTAGTAGGTGACGCATCCAACAGATTGGTTGTTCCATTATTTCTCATTTAATGCCTGTAGACATTTTCCTATTTTGTCTCTCTTTTCACTTTGTTCATATATAAATGTTCATTTGTAGAATCATGAGAGGAAAGTGAGCACGAAGCGATTTTATTCTGGCACTAAGCATGAATAGTAGGTGACGCATCCAACAGATTGGTTGTTCCATTATTTCTCATTTAATGCCTGTAGACATTTTTCTATTTTGTCTCTCTTTTCACTTTGTTCATATATAAATGTTCATTTGTAGAATCATGAGAGGAAAGTGAGCACGAAGCGATTTTATTCTGGCACTAAGCATGAATAGTAGGTGACGCATCCAACAGATTGGTTGTTCCATTATTTCTCATTTAATGCCTGTAGACATTTTTCTATTTTGTCTCTCTTTTCACTTTGTTCATATATAAATGTTCATTTGTAGAATCATGAGAGGAAAGTGAGCACGAAGCGATTTTATTCTGGCACTAAGCATGAATAGTAGGTGACGCATCCAACAGATTGGTTGTTCCATTATTTCTCATTTAATGCCTGTAGACATTTTTCTATTTTGTCTCTCTTTTCACTTTGTTCATATATAAATGTTCATTTGTAGAATCATGAGAGGAAAGTGAGCACGAAGCGATTTTATTCTGGCACTAAGCATGAATAGTAGGTGACGCATCCAACAGATTGGTTGTTCCATTATTTCTCATTTAATGCCTGTAGACATTTTTCTATTTTGTCTCTCTTTTCACTTTGTTCATATATAAATGTTCATTTGTAGAATCATGAGAGGAAAGTGAGCACGAAGCGATTTTATTCTGGCACTAAGCATGATTAGTAGGTGACGCATCCAACAGATTGGTTGTTCCATTATTTCTCATTTAATGCCTGTAGACATTTTTCTATTTTGTCTCTCTTTTCACTTTGTTCATATATAAATGTTCATTTGTAGAATCATGAGAGGAAAGTGAGCACGAAGCGATTTTATTCTGGCACTAAGCATGAATAGTAGGTGACGCATCCAACAGATTGGTTGTTCCATTATTTCTCATTTAATGCCTGTAGACATTTTTCTATTTTGTCTCTCTTTTCACTTTGTTCATATATAAATGTTCATTTGTAGAATCATGAGAGGAAAGTGAGCACGAAGCGATTTTATTCTGGCACTAAGCATGAATAGTAGGTGACGCATCCAACAGATTGGTTGTTCCATTATTTCTCATTTAATGCCTGTAGACATTTTTCTATTTTGTCTCTCTTTTCACTTTGTTCATATATAAATGTTCATTTGTAGAATCATGAGAGGAAAGTGAGCACGAAGCGATTTTATTCTGGCACTAAGCATGATTAGTAGGTGACGCATCCAACAGATTGGTTGTTCCATTATTTCTCATTTAATGCCTGTAGACATTTTTCTATTTTGTCTCTCTTTTCACTTTGTTCATATATAAATGTTCATTTGTAGAATCATGAGAGGAAAGTGAGCACGAAGCGATTTTATTCTGGCACTAAGCATGAATAGTAGGTGACGCATCCAACAGATTGGTTGTTCCATTATTTCTCATTTAATGCCTGTAGACATGTTTCTATTTTGTCTCTCTTTTCACTTTGTTCATATATAAATGTTCATTTGTAGAATCATGAGAGGAAAGTGAGCACGAAGCGATTTTATTCTGGCACTAAGCATGAATAGTAGGTGACGCATCCAACAGATTGGTTGTTCCATTATTTCTCATTTAATGCCTGTAGACATTTTTCTATTTTGTCTCTCTTTTCACTTTGTTCATATATAAATGTTCATTTGTAGAATCATGAGAGGAAAGTGAGCACGAAGCGATTTTATTCTGGCACTAAGCATGAATAGTAGGTGACGCATCCAACAGATTGGTTGTTCCATTATTTCTCATTTAATGCCTGTAGACATTTTTCTATTTTGTCTCTCTTTTCACTTTGTTCATATATAAATGTTCATTTGTAGAATCATGAGAGGAAAGTGAGCACGAAGCGATTTTATTCTGGCACTAAGCATGAATAGTAGGTGACGCATCCAACAGATTGGTTGTTCCATTATTTCTCATTTAATGCCTGTAGACATTTTTCTATTTTGTCTCTCTTTTCACTTTGTTCATATATAAATGTTCATTTGTAGAATCATGAGAGGAAAGTGAGCACGAAGCGATTTTATTCTGGCACTAAGCATGAATAGTAGGTGACGCATCCAACAGATTGGTTGTTCCATTATTTCTCATTTAATGCCTGTAGACATTTTTCTATTTTGTCTCTCTTTTCACTTTGTTCATATATAAATGTTCATTTGTAGAATCATGAGAGGAAAGTGAGCACGAAGCGATTTTATTCTGGCACTAAGCATGAATAGTAGGTGACGCATCCAACAGATTGGTTGTTCCATTATTTCTCATTTAATGCCTGTAGACATGTTTCTATTTTGTCTCTCTTTTCACTTTGTTCATATATAAATGTTCATTTGTAGAATCATGAGAGGAAAGTGAGCACGAAGCGATTTTATTCTGGCACTAAGCATGAATATTAGGTGACGCATCCAACAGATTGGTTGTTCCATTATTTCTCATTTAATGCCTGTAGACATTTTTCTATTTTGTCTCTCTTTTCACTTTGTTCATATATAAATGTTCATTTGTAGAATCATGAGAGGAAAGTGAGCACGAAGCGATTTTATTCTGGCACTAAGCATGAATAGTAGGTGACGCATCCAACAGATTGGTTGTTCCATTATTTCTCATTTAATGCCTGTAGACATTTTTCTATTTTGTCTCTCTTTTCACTTTGTTCATATATAAATGTTCATTTGTAGAATCATGAGAGGAAAGTGAGCACGAAGCGATTTTATTCTGGCACTAAGCATGAATAGTAGGTGACGCATCCAACAGATTGGTTGTTCCATTATTTCTCATTTAATGCCTGTAGACATTTTTCTATTTTGTCTCTCTTTTCACTTTGTTCATATATAAATGTTCATTTGTAGAATCATGAGAGGAAAGTGAGCACGAAGCGATTTTATTCTGGCACTAAGCATGAATAGTAGGTGACGCATCCAACAGATTGGTTGTTCCATTATTTCTCATTTAATGCCTGTAGACATTTTTCTATTTTGTCTCTCTTTTCACTTTGTTCATATATAAATGTTCATTTGTAGAATCATGAGAGGAAAGTGAGCACGAAGCGATTTTATTCTGGCACTAAGCATGAATAGTAGGTGACGCATCCAACAGATTGGTTGTTCCATTATTTCTCATTTAATGCCTGTAGACATTTTTCTATTTTGTCTCTCTTTTCACTTTGTTCATATATAAATGTTCATTTGTAGAATCATGAGAGGAAAGTGAGCACGAAGCGATTTTATTCTGGCACTAAGCATGAATAGTAGGTGACGCATCCAACAGATTGGTTGTTCCATTATTTCTCATTTAATGCCTGTAGACATGTTTCTATTTTGTCTCTCTTTTCACTTTGTTCATATATAAATGTTCATTTGTAGAATCATGAGAGGAAAGTGAGCACGAAGCGATTTTATTCTGGCACTAAGCATGAATAGTAGGTGACGCATCCAACAGATTGGTTGTTCCATTATTTCTCATTTAATGCCTGTAGACATTTTTCTATTTTGTCTCTCTTTTCACTTTGTTCATATATAAATGTTCATTTGTAGAATCATGAGAGGAAAGTGAGCACGAAGCGATTTTATTCTGGCACTAAGCATGAATAGTAGGTGACGCATCCAACAGATTGGTTGTTCCATTATTTCTCATTTAATGCCTGTAGAAATGTTTCTATTTTGTCTCTCTTTTCACTTTGTTCATATATAAATGTTCATTTGTAGAATCATGAGAGGAAAGTGAGCACGAAGCGATTTTATTCTGGCACTAAGCATGAATAGTAGGTGACGCATCCAACAGATTGGTTGTTCCATTATTTCTCATTTAATGCCTGTAGACATTTTTCTATTTTGTCTCTCTTTTCACTTTGTTCATATATAAATGTTCATTTGTAGAATCATGAGAGGAAAGTGAGCACGAAGCGATTTTATTCTGGCACTAAGCATGATTAGTAGGTGACGCATCCAACAGATTGGTTGTTCCATTATTTCTCATTTAATGCCTGTAGAAATGTTTCTATTTTGTCTCTCTTTTCACTTTGTTCATATATAAATGTTCATTTGTAGAATCATGAGAGGAAAGTGAGCACGAAGCGATTTTATTCTGGCACTAAGCATGAATAGTAGGTGACGCATCCAACAGATTGGTTGTTCCATTATTTCTCATTTAATGCCTGTAGACATTTTTCTATTTTGTCTCTCTTTTCACTTTGTTCATATATAAATGTTCATTTGTAGAATCATGAGAGGAAAGTGAGCACGAAGCGATTTTATTCTGGCACTAAGCATGAATAGTAGGTGACGCATCCAACAGATTGGTTGTTCCATTATTTCTCATTTAATGCCTGTAGACATTTTTCTATTTTGTCTCTCTTTTCACTTTGTTCATATATAAATGTTCATTTGTAGAATCATGAGAGGAAAGTGAGCACGAAGCGATTTTATTCTGGCACTAAGCATGATTAGTAGGTGACGCATCCAACAGATTGGTTGTTCCATTATTTCTCATTTAATGCCTGTAGACATTTTTCTATTTTGTCTCTCTTTTCACTTTGTTCATATATAAATGTTCATTTGTAGAATCATGAGAGGAAAGTGAGCACGAAGCGATTTTATTCTGGCACTAAGCATGAATAGTAGGTGACGCATCCAACAGATTGGTTGTTCCATTATTTCTCATTTAATGCCTGTAGACATTTTTCTATTTTGTCTCTCTTTTCACTTTGTTCATATATAAATGTTCATTTGTAGAATCATGAGAGGAAAGTGAGCACGAAGCGATTTTATTCTGGCACTAAGCATGAATAGTAGGTGACGCATCCAACAGATTGGTTGTTCCATTATTTCTCATTTAATGCCTGTAGACATTTTTCTATTTTGTCTCTCTTTTCACTTTGTTCATATATAAATGTTCATTTGTAGAATCATGAGAGGAAAGTGAGCACGAAGCGATTTTATTCTGGCACTAAGCATGAATAGTAGGTGACGCATCCAACAGATTGGTTGTTCCATTATTTCTCATTTAATGCCTGTAGACATTTTTCTATTTTGTCTCTCTTTTCACTTTGTTCATATATAAATGTTCATTTGTAGAATCATGAGAGGAAAGTGAGCACGAAGCGATTTTATTCTGGCACTAAGCATGAATAGTAGGTGACGCATCCAACAGATTGGTTGTTCCATTATTTCTCATTTAATGCCTGTAGACATTTTTCTATTTTGTCTCTCTTTTCACTTTGTTCATATATAAATGTTCATTTGTAGAATCATGAGAGGAAAGTGAGCACGAAGCGATTTTATTCTGGCACTAAGCATGATTAGTAGGTGACGCATCCAACAGATTGGTTGTTCCATTATTTCTCATTTAATGCCTGTAGACATTTTTCTATTTTGTCTCTCTTTTCACTTTGTTCATATATAAATGTTCATTTGTAGAATCATGAGAGGAAAGTGAGCACGAAGCGATTTTATTCTGGCACTAAGCATGAATAGTAGGTGACGCATCCAACAGATTGGTTGTTCCATTATTTCTCATTTAATGCCTGTAGACATTTTTCTATTTTGTCTCTCTTTTCACTTTGTTCATATATAAATGTTCATTTGTAGAATCATGAGAGGAAAGTGAGCACGAAGCGATTTTATTCTGGCACTAAGCATGAATAGTAGGTGACGCATCCAACAGATTGGTTGTTCCATTATTTCTCATTTAATGCCTGTAGACATTTTTCTATTTTGTCTCTCTTTTCACTTTGTTCATATATAAATGTTCATTTGTAGAATCATGAGAGGAAAGTGAGCACGAAGCGATTTTATTCTGGCACTAAGCATGAATAGTAGGTGACGCATCCAACAGATTGGTTGTTCCATTATTTCTCATTTAATGCCTGTAGACATTTTTCTATTTTGTCTCTCTTTTCACTTTGTTCATATATAAATGTTCATTTGTAGAATCATGAGAGGAAAGTGAGCACGAAGCGATTTTATTCTGGCACTAAGCATGATTAGTAGGTGACGCATCCAACAGATTGGTTGTTCCATTATTTCTCATTTAATGCCTGTAGACATTTTTCTATTTTGTCTCTCTTTTCACTTTGTTCATATATAAATGTTCATTTGTAGAATCATGAGAGGAAAGTGAGCACGAAGCGATTTTATTCTGGCACTAAGCATGAATAGTAGGTGACGCATCCAACAGATTGGTTGTTCCATTATTTCTCATTTAATGCCTGTAGACATTTTTCTATTTTGTCTCTCTTTTCACTTTGTTCATATATAAATGTTCATTTGTAGAATCATGAGAGGAAAGTGAGCACGAAGCGATTTTATTCTGGCACTAAGCATGATTAGTAGGTGACGCATCCAACAGATTGGTTGTTCCATTATTTCTCATTTAATGCCTGTAGACATTTTTCTATTTTGTCTCTCTTTTCACTTTGTTCATATATAAATGTTCATTTGTAGAATCATGAGAGGAAAGTGAGCACGAAGCGATTTTATTCTGGCACTAAGCATGAATAGTAGGTGACGCATCCAACAGATTGGTTGTTCCATTATTTCTCATTTAATGCCTGTAGACATTTTTCTATTTTGTCTCTCTTTTCACTTTGTTCATATATAAATGTTCATTTGTAGAATCATGAGAGGAAAGTGAGCACGAAGCGATTTTATTCTGGCACTAAGCATGAATAGTAGGTGACGCATCCAACAGATTGGTTGTTCCATTATTTCTCATTTAATGCCTGTAGACATTTTTCTATTTTGTCTCTCTTTTCACTTTGTTCATATATAAATGTTCATTTGTAGAATCATGAGAGGAAAGTGAGCACGAAGCGATTTTATTCTGGCACTAAGCATGAATAGTAGGTGACGCATCCAACAGATTGGTTGTTCCATTATTTCTCATTTAATGCCTGTAGACATTTTTCTATTTTGTCTCTCTTTTCACTTTGTTCATATATAAATGTTCATTTGTAGAATCATGAGAGGAAAGTGAGCACGAAGCGATTTTATTCTGGCACTAAGCATGAATAGTAGGTGACGCATCCAACAGATTGGTTGTTCCATTATTTCTCATTTAATGCCTGTAGACATTTTTCTATTTTGTCTCTCTTTTCACTTTGTTCATATATAAATGTTCATTTGTAGAATCATGAGAGGAAAGTGAGCACGAAGCGATTTTATTCTGGCACTAAGCATGAATAGTAGGTGACGCATCCAACAGATTGGTTGTTCCATTATTTCTCATTTAATGCCTGTAGACATTTTTCTATTTTGTCTCTCTTTTCACTTTGTTCATATATAAATGTTCATTTGTAGAATCATGAGAGGAAAGTGAGCACGAAGCGATTTTATTCTGGCACTAAGCATGAATAGTAGGTGACGCATCCAACAGATTGGTTGTTCCATTATTTCTCATTTAATGCCTGTAGACATTTTTCTATTTTGTCTCTCTTTTCACTTTGTTCATATATAAATGTTCATTTGTAGAATCATGAGAGGAAAGTGAGCACGAAGCGATTTTATTCTGGCACTAAGCATGAATAGTAGGTGACGCATCCAACAGATTGGTTGTTCCATTATTTCTCATTTAATGCCTGTAGACATTTTTCTATTTTGTCTCTCTTTTCACTTTGTTCATATATAAATGTTCATTTGTAGAATCATGAGAGGAAAGTGAGCACGAAGCGATTTTATTCTGGCACTAAGCATGAATAGTAGGTGACGCATCCAACAGATTGGTTGTTCCATTATTTCTCATTTAATGCCTGTAGACATTTTTCTATTTTGTCTCTCTTTTCACTTTGTTCATATATAAATGTTCATTTGTAGAATCATGAGAGGAAAGTGAGCACGAAGCGATTTTATTCTGGCACTAAGCATGAATAGTAGGTGACGCATCCAACAGATTGGTTGTTCCATTATTTCTCATTTAATGCCTGTAGACATTTTTCTATTTTGTCTCTCTTTTCACTTTGTTCATATATAAATGTTCATTTGTAGAATCATGAGAGGAAAGTGAGCACGAAGCGATTTTATTCTGGCACTAAGCATGAATAGTAGGTGACGCATCCAACAGATTGGTTGTTCCATTATTTCTCATTTAATGCCTGTAGACATTTTTCTATTTTGTCTCTCTTTTCACTTTGTTCATATATAAATGTTCATTTGTAGAATCATGAGAGGAAAGTGAGCACGAAGCGATTTTATTCTGGCACTAAGCATGATTAGTAGGTGACGCATCCAACAGATTGGTTGTTCCATTATTTCTCATTTAATGCCTGTAGACATTTTTCTATTTTGTCTCTCTTTTCACTTTGTTCATATATAAATGTTCATTTGTAGAATCATGAGAGGAAAGTGAGCACGAAGCGATTTTATTCTGGCACTAAGCATGATTAGTAGGTGACGCATCCAACAGATTGGTTGTTCCATTATTTCTCATTTAATGCCTGTAGACATTTTTCTATTTTGTCTCTCTTTTCACTTTGTTCATATATAAATGTTCATTTGTAGAATCATGAGAGGAAAGTGAGCACGAAGCGATTTTATTCTGGCACTAAGCATGAATAGTAGGTGACGCATCCAACAGATTGGTTGTTCCATTATTTCTCATTTAATGCCTGTAGACATTTTTCTATTTTGTCTCTCTTTTCACTTTGTTCATATATAAATGTTCATTTGTAGAATCATGAGAGGAAAGTGAGCACGAAGCGATTTTATTCTGGCACTAAGCATGAATAGTAGGTGACGCATCCAACAGATTGGTTGTTCCATTATTTCTCATTTAATGCCTGTAGACATTTTTCTATTTTGTCTCTCTTTTCACTTTGTTCATATATAAATGTTCATTTGTAGAATCATGAGAGGAAAGTGAGCACGAAGCGATTTTATTCTGGCACTAAGCATGATTAGTAGGTGACGCATCCAACAGATTGGTTGTTCCATTATTTCTCATTTAATGCCTGTAGACATTTTTCTATTTTGTCTCTCTTTTCACTTTGTTCATATATAAATGTTCATTTGTAGAATCATGAGAGGAAAGTGAGCACGAAGCGATTTTATTCTGGCACTAAGCATGAATAGTAGGTGACGCATCCAACAGATTGGTTGTTCCATTATTTCTCATTTAATGCCTGTAGACATTTTTCTATTTTGTCTCTCTTTTCACTTTGTTCATATATAAATGTTCATTTGTAGAATCATGAGAGGAAAGTGAGCACGAAGCGATTTTATTCTGGCACTAAGCATGAATAGTAGGTGACGCATCCAACAGATTGGTTGTTCCATTATTTCTCATTTAATGCCTGTAGACATTTTTCTATTTTGTCTCTCTTTTCACTTTGTTCATATATAAATGTTCATTTGTAGAATCATGAGAGGAAAGTGAGCACGAAGCGATTTTATTCTGGCACTAAGCATGATTAGTAGGTGACGCATCCAACAGATTGGTTGTTCCATTATTTCTCATTTAATGCCTGTAGACATTTTTCTATTTTGTCTCTCTTTTCACTTTGTTCATATATAAATGTTCATTTGTAGAATCATGAGAGGAAAGTGAGCACGAAGCGATTTTATTCTGGCACTAAGCATGAATAGTAGGTGACGCATCCAACAGATTGGTTGTTCCATTATTTCTCATTTAATGCCTGTAGACATTTTTCTATTTTGTCTCTCTTTTCACTTTGTTCATATATAAATGTTCATTTGTAGAATCATGAGAGGAAAGTGAGCACGAAGCGATTTTATTCTGGCACTAAGCATGAATAGTAGGTGACGCATCCAACAGATTGGTTGTTCCATTATTTCTCATTTAATGCCTGTAGACATTTTTCTATTTTGTCTCTCTTTTCACTTTGTTCATATATAAATGTTCATTTGTAGAATCATGAGAGGAAAGTGAGCACGAAGCGATTTTATTCTGGCACTAAGCATGAATAGTAGGTGACGCATCCAACAGATTGGTTGTTCCATTATTTCTCATTTAATGCCTGTAGACATTTTTCTATTTTGTCTCTCTTTTCACTTTGTTCATATATAAATGTTCATTTGTAGAATCATGAGAGGAAAGTGAGCACGAAGCGATTTTATTCTGGCACTAAGCATGAATAGTAGGTGACGCATCCAACAGATTGGTTGTTCCATTATTTCTCATTTAATGCCTGTAGACATTTTTCTATTTTGTCTCTCTTTTCACTTTGTTCATATATAAATGTTCATTTGTAGAATCATGAGAGGAAAGTGAGCACGAAGCGATTTTATTCTGGCACTAAGCATGAATAGTAGGTGACGCATCCAACAGATTGGTTGTTCCATTATTTCTCATTTAATGCCTGTAGACATTTTTCTATTTTGTCTCTCCTTTCACTTTGTTCATATATAAATGTTCATTTGTAGAATCATGAGAGGAAAGTGAGCACGAAGCGATTTTATTCTGGCACTAAGCATGAATAGTAGGTGACGCATCCAACAGATTGGTTGTTCCATTATTTCTCATTTAATGCATGTAGACATTTTTCTATTTTGTCTCTCTTTTCACTTTGTTCATATATAAATGTTCATTTGTAGAATCATGAGAGGAAAGTGAGCACGAAGCGATTTTATTCTGGCACTAAGCATGAATAGTAGGTGACGCATCCAACAGATTGGTTGTTCCATTATTTCTCATTTAATGCCTGTAGACATTTTTCTATTTTGTCTCTCTTTTCACTTTGTTCATATATAAATGTTCATTTGTAGAATCATGAGAGGAAAGTGAGCACGAAGCGATTTTATTCTGGCACTAAGCATGAATAGTAGGTGACGCATCCAACAGATTGGTTGTTCCATTATTTCTCATTTAATGCCTGTAGACATTTTTCTATTTTGTCTCTCTTTTCACTTTGTTCATATATAAATGTTCATTTGTAGAATCATGAGAGGAAAGTGAGCACGAAGCGATTTTATTCTGGCACTAAGCATGAA